>JBAMCP010000117.1:0-97423 GCA_037075105.1 Lissocephala sabroskyi | reverse complement strand
CCCCCGAGGGGCCTTGGAAAACCCCCACCCCCTTGGGAAGGGGTTAAGGGTGGGGGGACAAAAAAAAAAAAAAGGGGGGCTGTGGGTTCTTTGAAAGATTTTTGTTTTTGGGGGGCCCCCCCCCCCCCCCCCCCCCGTACAGTTATCACGCTAGCAACACCCACACAATCCAATGGCGGCCGTCTCTGTCGCACTTGCGGTCCCTACAGTTGGAAAAACCGACGAATCCTGGCCATCAAGCATTTTCCCAGCCAGCGAACGCTGACTTTTCCCGTCGGCTTTCGGCTTCCGCACGAACAACAAACGAAGCTCCTGGCGGCCGCCTGGCAGCAGCAACCGCTCGGCCAGGACCCCGGCCAAATCAGTTCTCAGACTTTGGCCATTGAAGTCGGACGCTTCTCAGGTCCTTGGATCGCAGTCAGCGTGCGTTTTACGTTACGAAAGCTTACGTAGTTTTGTGGTCGTTGCGTTGCGCGTGAATTTCATTGCCAAGCGGCCAGCAATCGGGCAATATTTGCGGTCAATATTAGCATATCGACAGCGAGTATCCTTCCCCCAGGATCAACATTCACCTGCAGCAAGAGCAACAAGGTTCCCACAACAAATTGATTGGCCCGAGGGCTCTGCAGTTTTATGTAATTCTCGATGTCGATGTCCTTCATCCTTTCCTTTCCCCCGTTTGATTTTGTTTACATTTTTTTTGGGTTTTTTTTTTCCTCCCGTTGGTTTGTTTATTTTTTGTTGTTGTGCAAATGTTTCGTCCTGTAATTGGTGGACTTTTCTTGATTTACTTCTTTAATTTGAATTCCGGAAATTTCAACACTTCAATTCTTGTTGTCGTTGTTGTTGTTGTTGTTCTTGGTGTCATCTCAAAAAATCCAACCCAACCCCAGACGACGGGGATTATGCAATCCCCGAAACTCGGTCCGCTGCTGTTGAGTGTTTCTTTGTTCTTATCGATGTTGTGATCCTTAAATAGACTTTATCGTTATTATCTATTTGTATATAACTTTTCTTAGCTCTTGTTTGTGTGTGTTTTGTTGTGTTTCATTTTAAATCTCGATGTTGTGCTTTTTACAAAATTCAAGAAACTTTCTTGGTGCTTAGCATATAAAATAAGATTTAAGTTTAAAGATCACAAAGATTCACCGGATTCATCGCTTGTCGGTTTTTAAGATCTTCAATGTAATTCGCTAAAGTGTTCTTCAAATAATTTAAAGACAGATTAATTTGGGAAGGTTTGGAGGAAGTAATTAGATTTATGGATTTTGTGGAATGAAAGTCTGAAATAAATTAAAGAATCTTGAAAACAATTTTTGATAGGCCTTAAAAGGCGAAGGTTATAGGATCAATAAAGAAAACTCGGAGTATGAAGGAAACAAACAAATTAGATTTATAGATGTTATGGAATGAGAAGTCTGAAAAAAATTAAGGAATCTTGAAAACAATTTTTAAACGGAGAAAAGACGCAGGTTTTAGGATCAATCTTATAGGAATTGAAGGAAGATTAAAGTTAAAGAAAACACGGAGTTTGAAGGAAGAAAACATGTTAGATTTACAGATTTTTAGATCGAAGTTTTGGGATCAATCTTTTAAGAATTTAAAGAAGTTGAAAGTTAAAGAAAACTCGCAGTTTTTATCGAGTAAAAGCGAAATAGTCTTTTTCAAAAACCTATTTCTTGAAAATTTAAATATTTCTATAATATTTTAGACATTTTTTTAAGTGATTTTAGGGAGATCAAAATTCCTGCTTAGATTGAAATTCTTTAAATTTCCCACTTAACTTTAATAATCTTTATGAGATTGTGAAAATAATCTGAGGAGTTCAAGAACTTTTAAGGACTGCTGGGAAAAAGTAAATCTCCTGATAGCTGAAATTCAACTCCATAAATCCAAACGAACTCCATAAAAAGCCTCTCTCCACTTAGTAGATGATATAAAGTTCGGGGTGAATCGCTCTTGCGAAATTCTTACCCTAATAAAGATATGATAAATGAAGGCGGAGAGGTCTGTTTGGTTTTAGGAAATCAGTTAGTGATTTGAGTTTGTAACGAGCACGCGACCGGTTCAGACCAAAGTCAGTTGGTTTGAAGTCAAGTGGATGCCGGCGACATTCCGAAATTCGTGTTATTATCGCGCAGAGTCGTCTCTGATCGCGATAAGTGAACTTATCAGTGGCGTTGAGTGACGTTATCAGGTTCCCAGGCCCAGCGAAATATTTAAATTAGAAGAATTTTAGGTGATTATCTGGACCGATTCCAGTAGCCGTTTGTAAACCTAAGCGAAACCACGCGAACGTATCCCCAAAGAAACTTAAGTGAAATCACGAAAAAGTCACAGTGAAGCTTCGGCAGTGACGCAATTCCAATCCATGGCCGGTTATCGGGCCCTGCCTCTGGCCCCGGTCACCGCCAGCAGCATGGCAGCCACGGTGGCTGCCGCCGCCCAGCCCAATGTCGGCCACGGGCCCACGATGTCCTATGCCGCCCATCACCAGTCGATGACGGCCATGTCGAATAACGGTATTATCTATCAGTCGGCGGTACACGCCTCCATACACAGTCTCAACACTGTGCAGAGCCAACATCGCTCATCAACCACGCATCATCACATTTTAGCGACGGCGGTGGCAGCAACAGCGGCTGCAGCGGCCCTGCCGCCGACGGCTGCCTCGACGGGGACGCAGGCCTTGTATGCGCCGCAGCACCAGCAGCAGCCGCCACAGAACCACCAGCAGCACCACCACCAGCAGCAACAACAACAGCAGCAGCAGCAGCAGCAACTCCAGCAGCAGCAACAACAGCAACAGCAGCAACAACAGCAGCAGCATCAGCAGCATTTGCAGCAGCAGCAACAACTGCACCACCAACACCAGCAGCAGCACCAGCAACTGTTGCCGCATCCCCAGCAGCATCTGGTGCACCATCACCATCATCATCACCACCAGCAATTGTCGCTGCATCAGAACCATTTGTACTTCAGCAACACGAGCATTGCCGGCGGTGGTCCGCATCCGCATCACCACCATCACCACCGGCAGATCTTCAGTCATTTGCAGAGCGCCTTAATGCCGCTCAGCGTCAGTAAGTATTTGGTTATTGAAAGGGGCAGGATCAGCGGCAAGGATCTAATAAATTGGTCAGTTAAGCAAAGGACTTTCCTATTCTTGATGTTGTGGTCGCATGTGTGGTTCTTTTGTTGTTCTTTAATAGATTTGTGTGTGTTTTTAGATGTCTATATAAGTACCGTTATTTGCTCGGTTGTGACATTTTAAGTTTTGCTGCGAGGGCTCGAAAAATGGAGCGTCGTTTGCTGGTCATTAAACTTAAGAGGGTGCCACACACACACACACGCAGACACACCACTGCCCCCCACTCAGCGGTGCATGGAACTCATTTTCATTTTATAAACATTTCATTAAATTTTATTTTCATATCTTCCTGGGCAATAATTCGCACGCCATTCGAGCGCAGCAAACAAAACGCGTGGCAGGTTCGCTGTCCAACAAAAGGCCTCCACGCACACACACACCACACACACACACACCTCTCCGTACACAAAACTACAGGACAATTGAAACAAAAGACCGCTGAAAGACACCAAATCGTTAGACGACGCCACCAACTCGCCCCGTCCACCTCCGCTCACCACTCGCGCTTTCAAACGGTTAACGGTACTTTGTTGAGGGCTCCCCCTAGATTTTGCCGTGTGCCCTGGCCAAGGTGGAGCTGGTGGAGGTGGTGCCGGTGCAGGTGCGTTGTGGTGTGTGCGATTTTATGTGGCCAACAATACAAAATATGCCCAACATTCGCGACTTCTTTTGCCATCTGCTTTGCCTTCTTGTACCCTTCGCAGAAGAACAGAATTGAAGGGTATTTGGGCTGGGGTAACTTTTAGAT
The DNA here is from genome assembly GCA_037075105.1 of Lissocephala sabroskyi. Taxonomy (NCBI): domain Eukaryota; kingdom Metazoa; phylum Arthropoda; class Insecta; order Diptera; family Drosophilidae; genus Lissocephala; species Lissocephala sabroskyi. The sequence goes on along the minus strand of JBAMCP010000117.1, from coordinate 93,524 downwards.
TCGGGACTGAGAGATGACTTCACGGAAGAGTTGGACAAACGATGTTATTAGCGCGGCAATTGATGATTTTTAAGCTTAACTTTCTTTTTACCCATCTCACAGATGGAGGGTAAATTTTGGTTACTTAGCATTTCATTACATTTCTTTGTGACTTGCTACCAAAACGAGGCCTTTAATTGGATGATTTTTTAGGTTCACAGTCTTTTTACCCCTTTCTTGGGAGGGGTAAATTTTCATTGCCTTATTCCATTTTTATTTCTTCTCTCCATTTCTTCCTTTCGATCTTAGAGCATCTCTTGTTGGGTATGTTAAAATTAAAGCTTACTTTCCTCTCTTATGAGGCACAGTCCACCGTAGCGGGTTCTTTCACAGTCTTTTTACCCCTTACCAGGGAAGGGTACATTTTCATTACCTTTTCAACATCGAGTACTTCTCTCCATTCTAAGAGTATATCTTGTTCGGTGTGATAAAATCAAAGCGTACACCCCTTTCTAATGGAGGGTAGTCCTGCCACCGTAACGGGGACTTTGTGTGGGTGGCGTTCGAAGGCGCGTGGCTTAGTTTTTTGCGCGGCTCCCCTTCATTTGTGCCTGGCTTTTGTGGTGTGTGAGTGCCCACAACTTGTACGAGGCGTTTTTATTGTTACCTCGAGTGTTATTTTTGCTGTTCTCGTCGCTGTTGCTGTTGTTGTTGTTGTTGGTCTCTATTGTCACATTAGATATTGTTTTTTGGTGGCCCCGGCGGCTCGCTTAAGTTTATTATATCAAATTTAACGGTGTTTTAAGTGTTTTTTATGCCACGCATGGCCCACTGGCAGGCTGTGTGTGTGGGTGGAGCCAAACACAAAAGTCCTCGTTTATGAGCTTCATTATGCGCGAGTTTTTCTTGCCTACATTTGAGCGTCGAGAGGCGCGCTCAGCCGCCGCCGCCGTGCGTCGCTGAAAAACCAACAAGTGTGACCCCAACGGGACTTTCCACGTTGTTGTTGTTGTGTCAGTCAATTTTATTGTCTTTGGCTCGCCATTGTTGCGAACGGCTACCCCCTCCGAAATCCTTGGACAGGCCTGCCAACAACAGTTTGCCTAACCAGTTTTGTCTGACTGTCTTCCCTGCGGCTTGCTGGCCTCTGCTGACTTGTGGAACGGCCGTGCTTCTTCTTCTTGTATTTGTGTACTGTTATTTTTATGGTCTCATGTATTTTGGTTTCTGGTTTTATTTTTTTTTTGCTTTGCTCCCCGTTGGCTTTTTTCGTATTCACAGTTTATTGCATTTAAAGTTGGTAACACTGTCAATTTTTAAGCTGATTCCGAGATCTTCAGGACCTTTGGCCTTTAATGTCGTCCACTCAGTCACAATGTCAAGGGATTGACAAAGTTTTTGATTTTTTTTTGGATCTCGCCAAACTTCAAAGTTCGACAGTTGCAACCGCAAAAGTGGCAAGAAAATTGTGAGAATTTTTGATTAAGGCTAAGGAATTGGGGCACTTAAAATACTCTTTATAAGCGAAGTTGTTTGGGTTACGTAAACTGTTGGGGTAAAAGAGATTTCATAGAAATCTTGAGGGTATAAAAAAGATTCTTAATTTTCAAGCGGAATTTTTGTAGGATTCTTTTGGTTAAATTTAAATAAATAGTTGGGAATCCAAGCTTAGTGATAGATTGATAGATTTGAGGACGGAATTTAATAGGGGAAATGTAAGAGATCATTTCCATTTTTGTACCCTTCAAGTATCCTAAGTATTTCAAGGAACTCGGTCGATTTATAGGGCTTTAATTTGACCAATAATACTTCTAAAAACACCTTAATTCTGCTGAGTTCTTTACTTTCCTCCAACTTCTTTGACTCTCTAAACTTTTTTCTTCAAAAAATGGAAGGAAGACCCTCAACCACACACACAGTGCCGAAATTTTAATAAGACACTTGAACTGTCGACCTCCATCCTCCATTCCTGACATCTGTCCTTGCCACCCACCGATGGCCGCTTTTTGGCAATAAAAAATTCAAAACCCTCACATGAGGATTTGTCAAAGATCACGTAGTCAATAAATATTGCTCATCTGGCCAGCGAGGGCAGGACTTGCGGCCGCCCTCACGTCCAGCCAGGAGGGTCAGGATGGGGTTAGTTTTTTCCGCTCGATGATGACTGACTGCTCTTTAATTTCCTGTGAGGGGCGGCTGATTGCCTTCGACAGATGTTTTCGGCGGCTGCCCGCCTCTTCGGTTGCCTATTAATTTCACCGGCAATTCAATTAGTTGATCTACGGCGGTTTCTACGGGGCACGTAGAATATTTGCCGGGGCTGATGGCACATAAATCGTGTGGGGGATTTTAGAGCAGAGAAATTTATACGGTGTATGCGCGGCCGTAGTCCTTGGAGGCTTTTGTTATCTGAGGGACTTTAAATGGGACTTTAAATACGCTGTGGTCCGTTGGCCAGGAGCCTGATCGATGGCCCGAAATGGGTGACAAAATGCCCGGCCTACAAAGTGGGCCTTGTTTGTTTACAAGCCGCCGTCGTCCATCGATAAACGGAGAATGGCCGGATCCGGATGTTTTTCCAGGTGTGGAGGTCGGGGGACGCACACAAAACTCACAAAAGTGTTTGGCAACGCAAAATTCCAAGCAATTAAATCACTTTGATGCTAATTTGGATTAATATGCTCCGTCCTGTTTGTTTCGTTCGTCCTTCGCCCTGCGCTGGCTGCAATTTGTTTTCCGGCAACAGACCAACGGACGGAACGACACAGCCAACGGGTTCGGTCAGGTGGCCTTCGATTAGACTGCCCGCAAAATAGATTTATGTCGGGACGGGCCCCTGCCAGCGGCGCTGGCCAGGACGATGGTCGTTCAATTGCATTACCACGAGTCCTAGGGGGTTGGGTCGTTGCAGCCCTGGCTGCGTTATTTATACGGCTTATCGATGCCAAAACGTTCTGCCTACAAACTGAACTACATTTTCCGTTAGGTAAACAGTTTTTGTTTAGACTGTACCTCCCTCTGGTCCCCGGTTGTCTCTATTAGCCTAAACAGGCGTATTAATTTTGCTAGATAAATATTAGTTTTTAGTTTTCCGGCATTTAGATTAATTCAGCCTCCGCTCCGTTACGCCGTTTATGTATTTTTAATGAAGCCCCGAAATCCGCTGCTGGTGTCCGTAATGATGTCCTCGGGAAAGCATGTGTTTTTACGGCCACTGAGTTGATTATTTTATGGGGCTTTAATTTGTTTAATTTGGCCAGCAAATTGCCTCCTCTCCCTACGAAAATGTTTTACATATGCCAAAAAATAATGTAGACCCGATAAATACCCTGATATTAAAACAAATTACAGGGTGAAAAAAACCCTAAAAATGCCACGATGAGAAATCCCTTTTTAAATAAACAAAGCGTGCAAAAAAGTCCCACCCCGGAAAAAAACGAAAAAGTCCAGGAAAATATATAGAAAAATCCTGGGCCGAAAGTAAACCACTAAAATTGATGGGGGCTCCCCAGGACTAACCGACTGACTGCATAAAAAATAGTAAAACAGCAGTTGGACAGCTGGGCAGTTGGAGCAGGGATAATCTGAAGAGTCCCTGGAACTTGGCTAAAATATGAAAAGTCGTCAGGGTCGCCTCACCTTTTGCTCCCTCCACTATTTTCTTCCCTGTCTGGCAAATCATTTAGCAAATGTGGAATTCTCACTGCGAACCTGCGGAGAGTTGAGAACAGAGTTGAGGGGGTGGGAGGAGTAATTGCATTTGGCAGGCCAAGGAGTCGTCCGTTGGTTGGCTTCTTCCTTTGTCAACTTGTGGGGTAAATAATTTATGGCATTTCTGTATTTTTTCAGTATTTTTTTGAGTATTTTTGTGTGTTAGAATTTCATTAATAGCACTTTTATGACTTTCAGACGCTCGAACTTTGCTGGGCTTGCATTTTTATGTTAATATTCCTCAACCAACCCAAAGAAGGCGAGGGGGTCGAAAAATTGCATACCTTGGGCTGCTTTGCTGTTGTTGGTTTTGCTAATTATTGTTTCGCTTAGTTTCTGACATGGATATTTGCTGTTATGTGTCTTTTAATTGCTGTTCTGGCCCATAAAATTCCCTGCCTTTTTAAGAAATGACTGCTTGTAATGCAAGGCCAACGACCAGGACCACAAGCAACCGTCCTTCGCCAAAGAACTTCTCTTTGCATTTTTACTCATCGTCTGTGATTTTTTTTTTCTTGCCTGGCTTCTTGGCACTTTATGATTTTTATCAGACGCAACATTTTCCTGTCTGTTTGTGTTTCCAAAATATAAATCACAGCCCTGGCAACATCTGTCAGCTGGGAGCGGACCCCCCACACGTGCCGCTCTCTGGCGCTTCCTATTTGGCGCTCTGGAGATATGAGGGTTTTTATAGGAGTCGCGCTTATCTGGTTTAGGGCGGCTATTTTCCGGCTTCATTATCATTTCAACCATGACGTCTTTGAGTTATCAGCGCGCTGTTCTGACCAACGTCATCGAGACTTTGGCCACTTGGGAAGTCTCGAAAGTTTTGCTTGTTATTTTTGGCAAATCAACTGAAGGCGAAGCACGAATAAATCGCAATTTATTTTCTTACCAACGACCTAATGGCTTTTAATTGTGGCCAAAACTATTTAGGTAAAAATCCGTGGGCCTAAACAAAAGTAATTTCACACTTGCTGACTTCGCGCCGCTGGGAAAAACAAACTGCCAACAAAACTGCAACGGCCTGAGGACGAGTTGTCAGGGTTGCCAGGTTTTTTTTTTCGGTTGTGTGCGTGTGTGGGGCGGAAATTTATTAGCCACAATTTGGCAGCTACAAATTGGCAGGTCGGTGATTTTTTATTATTTATGCGGCCAAGCCCATCAACTCTTTTTTCTGTCCGACTATTTGCAATGTCAATTTTGGCTGGGCCAGCTCCCGACCCCCGAGGGATCACTCGGCGGTCTTTTAAAGCGAAAATTATGAGCTCCTCCTCGGCTGCATTTTGTCACAATTAAGCCACTGGAACACGCGGCTGGCAGGAGGCCTCCTCGCTTTTGTTTAAAGTTTCCGAAGCGGCTTTCTTTCTTTTTAGCAGGGGGAGGTCCTTCATACCTGTCACTATTTAAAAATGCAACTGGCAGGGGGGCGAGCGGTCTGGCGGTGTCCTTCGGCTGGCTATGCCGTTGACGTCGACGACGTTGCCTTCGACATGACGCGCTTGGGAGTTGCACCCTCCCCCCGGCTGCTGGTGTCTCTCACCTGCTGGGGAGTCTGTGGATTTTTTTTTGGCAATCGCAGCCTCTTCTCCCTCCCGTGGGCCATCAGCCGTCCATTATGGCGGCGGACTCTTTGGCAGGCGTTCAGTCAGTTTTTGAGCGTCTGCCATGAAATATGCAAAACGCGGTTAACATTGCCGGGATTGTCCCCGATGAAAAAGATGAAGCGAAACTTTTTATTTGTATTAATCAAACAGAGTTTTGTGGCCAGGCTGGTGGGCCGTGGAAGTCCTCACAGTTTGACATTTAACAAAAACAATGGCAATGACTTTTTAATACCCACAAACCGTCCGTCCTTTCCAGCCCCTCGAATGGTGATGCAATTTTCGTGGTTGTTCTCTGTTTTGATTTCTTTCTGCGACAATCAATGAGATGATTTAATTTAAGGTGAGGAAGTGGGCAGAAGTCGTGGGAAAATTCAACAATTGAGATCTCTTTAAATTCGGTTGGGGGAAGGGGTATAAAATGGACCATTAAGTATTTTAGAATCAGGAAAAGCAAGGGAGATTATTTGGGTTTTATCTTTCTGACCTGTCTGATCTTTCGATTTGGGAGCTGGGAACTTTATCGTGGAAAAAATCGAGAGCTTAGTTGGAATCGGGTTCTCTTTAAAGTCGTGGGGGGTAAGGGGTATAAATTGGACTGTTGAGTATTTTAGAACAAGGAGAATCAAGGGAGATTAGAGTCTTGGCTTTCGCTTAGAATTTTGAAGAGGTTCTGGTGATTATCACAGAGAGAGAGAGTTTTGATACTGATCTATAAAAAAGGCTTCCCAAGTTTGCTTTTCTTTCTGGGAACTTTCGCTTACTTTATAGTCGATTTGGTTTGAGGCCGGGAAAGCACTTTCTCTGAATGGGAAATCGCTTTCAAAACCGCGAATGGGCTCAGGTCAAAATGACAAATTATCCGAGCAATATAAATCAGACTATAAATTCAATGGCATTCACAATAGACAAGCACTCAGTCCTCAGCAAGTACAGTTGTGCTTGCAGAGAAAGAGACGGGAACAGGCTTAGTGAGAGGGTTTCCTATGTGAGCCATAAACCAGACAAACAATCACAAAAAAAGACACACTAAATTTGCCCAAGGCAACAACAATTCGTGCCCCACGCACCGCCGACTCGACTCGCTGCCGTGTCATCGTCATCGTCTGAGCCATTTGCAGTTTTGGCAACACCGCGGCTGTCGGCCTGGCCAGGCACTTAATATAAATTTGCTGTGCTTCGGGGTTTTTTTTTTTTATGGCTCTTAAGTGCATTCTATTTATTCGAAACTGTAAACTCGGCGGGCCAAAAGCCCATCGACCGATTTGATATATTGTCCTTCAGGGGGGAGGGGGTGAAAGTTGCACGCTTTTATTACACATTTTTGCTAAATTACAGTTAGCAGGAAAGTTTTCTTTCGCCGCTCAGTTGCGTGGCAATTTAATAAACCAATTCGATGGTCGATGGTCGATGGCCCGACGTCGTAATTATTCAATGACTTGGGGAACTTTTTTCACGAGGATTGCTGGGCGGGGGGTGTGGTGGGCGTGGCACGCATTTTGTTGCAGACTGCCTTGCACCTTTTGGGTGATAAATGAATTGTCGGGCTGGCTGACATATTCAAAAATTCTATAAATCATAAAGAGAGTTTCCCGCTCTAATTTGCATTTTTGTCGCATTTTTCTATGCCAGTTTAACCCGACGACAGTTGCACCTGCGAACCACCCCCTCCGCCTTTTCGCCCCTTTGAAGAGGTCATCCTGCCATGCAAATTGATTTTTTAAGCTGTCCTTAGGCAAATTTTTGATGCGCTTCAGCGATTCTACGACTTACACTTTCTAACCTTAGAAAATGTTTACATTTCTCTCTCTTTTTCTCTTTTTTTCCCGTTCTCTGTTTGGCTTTTTTTAAGATGGCGAACCTATCAAACTACCCGACAATTTGGAGAGCCTGCCAAGAGCGGACAGTTTTCCATCACAGCGTCATCGTTGGAATACAAATGAGGTCAGTTTATTTCGTATATTTGAATGCCGCCCCGCCCCCTGTTTCAGTGAAAGGACAACAAACAAACTCGCGGCTATAAAAAACACAAAAAACCGTTAGAAGTCAAAAAGTCCAAATGTTAAACAGGACGAAGTCCCATCAACCCATCGCCGACCAACAAAAAAAAAAAGATCGAACGATTTACTGACTTAACTTCCACCGCCTGACTGCACTCGTCCTGCGGGGGGTGGGGGGCAGGACTGTCTCCGTTTTTAGTTTGACATTGGCAAGGATTCGCCGCGGAGGGAGGGGGGGGGGCTGGCTGACAGGCGTGCGTGCTCGTCTCCACCCATGTGAGGCAGTCGGACTGACAGTTCCAATGGGCGGCCGGACAGCCTTGACAGCCCCCTGCCCTCAGCTGGGGGAGTGGCAGTTGGCAGTACGCCGGATCTTATACTCTTTGTTGAGGGCTTTTTTTCCTATCCAAAGAAGTTGTCAAAACATCCAAACTGTTGGCGGGGAAGAAGCAAATTAAACAAAATTTATAAGGAAATTTTGTGGTGGACTTTTTATTAGTCGATTATGAACACTTCTTTAAGTGTTTCCCAAAAGAACCTTAAAAAGGGTTCCTGAGATCGGTATAGAGACCTAATGCTATGAAATCTTCAAATAGGAATCTAAAATATATTTTTAATGTTTTTTTATGGTTCACTTTAGTAAAGTTCCCTGGGAGACTTAAGGTCTTTAAACTGATTTTATTTCCTTTGGTTCCTGTTTCATTATTTTCTCCAGTTTCTCTCATTTTATTCAATGCTATTAGAGGATTTCTTGGTTCTTGATTCTTAGATTTCTTGAAACCCATTAAGTTGATTCTACCTTTAAAGATATGATGGAAAAATATCCTATAATTTAATTTACTCTTTGAAAGACCTCAACTCCAAGTCTTAAGAACACTAAAGTTATATATTATTATAGAATTTTGGAATCATTTTGTCCTTAGAATCTTTTGACCTTCGAGTTGTTGGTTTTAGTTCCTTTCCTTATAGAATATCATATATCCTTCAATTGTCTGTTAACCTTTCTGTCCAAGTCCATTAAAAGCGCTCCACTTTCTCAACTCCGAGTCGCCTCATTTCCCCCCTCAAAACACAAAGAGTATCCACCCATCGACTTAATCTTTTCTTTACCCAAGCTCTCCCCACTGTGTGCTTGGGGTCTTGAGGACTTCCTTGAGCCTCTCAACTGGATTAACGAGTTTATTAGGTGCGCCTCGTTGCTTGGCTCGTCTTCTCATCCATCGGCTTAGTTTATTGTGGAGTGTTGTCCACTCAGTTGTCGCAATTTATGCCCGGCGATTCCCAGAAGCGAATAAAACGCGCAAATTGTAATAGAAAACTGAGGACCACAGGCTCACGTACGCAGGTCCTGGCAGAGCCCCGAAAGTTTTCGTATTTACCTACAATAAAAGTTTTGTCGCGGCCGATGGCCCAGGCTGGGGGATCTGCGCGGATCCGCGGCTTCAGGCTCGGACGGTTTGTTGCTGTTTTACTTGTGAATTAAGCGCAACCGCAAATATTCATTTGGACAGTTGTAAAGTTGAACGGCAATGGCCGAAAGGCCGGTCGACCGCCTCGGGCCTCTTGGCCGGGCGTTAAACGGCATTTTACACACTCGCCGGACAAGTTGACTAAATTAAAAGCAACAAACCAAACGAACCGGCCACCCAGCCAGCCAAAACTTTATTAAAATAAAGTTTAAAGGGACGCGGTGGGCCGGTGAGCTGGGCTGGGCCGGCGGCGGGCAAAAATTACAAAATGTAACCGTGTAAAGGACATAAATAAAATTACGCACGCTTATTTTAGTCCTGCTTACAGGCCGGCCGCCCTGGCCGCCTCTTAAATTGCCCGGCCGCTGACCGCACGGTTTTAATTTCGGCATTTAAAAGTCGGCCCGGCCGAGTCCTGGGCAGCAGCTGGAGTCGTCCAGTTAAATTGATAATGAGAATGCAGTTTGGATAAATCATAAAAAAAGGAGAGCAAGGCGCGGGCCTATTTCCCATAAATTGTTTAGTTAACAAATGTGACAGATTTATTACGCATACGCCCAGCCGGCCAATTGAAAATGTATGACGGACGACGAAAGGGCTGAGTTGTCAGTGAATCGCAAATCGAAGCCGAATTCCGCTGAGCCAGCCATAAATATTTAATGCCCGAGGGTACAACACTCTGAACCCGGCGTATGTGTCTGGAATTCATCATAAAAACGTTAGGAAAATTCTAGCCCAAGTCGAGGGCAAGCTTTCTGGGCAATTTCCCTAAAACGCTAACGTTTGACAAACACGCGTCTCCGAATCCTTCTGCCTCGATTTGTGTCGACTTCCGACAACGCCAAGGACACGGAGCGTGAGGACAAGGATTGCTTATGTATATGCATGCAATTTTTATGACACTCGCAAATGTTGCAAAATCTCTGAGCTGGGCGGGCAGCTGGGCGAGGCTGCTTCTTAAATTATTCATGCAGGACTTCCAGGCTGTGCTGGCAAAAACAAATTGATAACTTTATCGGCAAAACATGCAATGAAGCAAACGCCAAATGCCAGCCACTTTCGCTGGGATTTGTGATTTGCATTTGAATCAAATCGAATCCCCTTCGAATGCAATTCCTCGGCCCTTTCCATGTCCTGACAAACGGGCCTCGGCCTGGCCAAGGTGTCGAGTGACCGACCGGCACACCTGTAAATTGTGGTCACGGTGACTTTTGTGCGCCGGACCCTCGCCACTGCGGTTAAATGTGAGAATTTCTAAAATGCCTTTGCGCATTTTGTCGCCGACCCACGGAAATTGCTGGGATGTGAAGTTAACTCGGTTAACGGATAAAATCGGCGGCGGCCCCAACTTAAATTGCCTGATTTAAATTGAAATTTTTGTCTAACCTACAAAATTTAAGTCGCAGTAAAAAGTGGTTGAGTGGTGGGGGGTAAATATTTATACCTGAGGGTATTATTTGTTTAGTGATTAGTCCAAAATGATTTAAAGTGCCCTCGCCTGACGGCTGGATGAGTTGACAGAATTTATTTTCGGGTCTGCTAGGTTTTCGGAACTTTGCTGTGCAGTTTGTATATCAAAGTGATTAATTGCTGGCTCGTAAAGAAAATACTTAAACCCAAATAGTCGACTCTATGAGATTTGTCTGAAGGCTTGAATGCCAGTACAGATTGGGTCGTTAAAAAGGTTTAAGATTTCTATTCGTTTAAGGAAGTTCTGGAAAGATATGTTGTGAATTTATCGGATTCATGGAAGGCGTCAAAAGACGAGAAGTTTTTTTCGAAGAGGAATTCAGAAGCTGCAAGAAAGATGGGAAAATGTTGTGGCTATCAATTGAAATTATTTAAGAGAATGATATTGTAATGATATTTTTACAAAAAATCCTCAAACTGTGAGAAAAAGGACGGCTTCCTATTTGTGCTCCCAAAATATATACAAGTATTTGGAGGCCTATAATAATCACAAAAAGTTCTTAAAGAATTTTTAAAGAAATTCCCAAATTAAGAAATTGTCGACATTTATTTTAAACTTTGTCAGATTTTTTCGGGATCTTGATATTCCTAGCACTCCTTTGGTTAGAAAGAGTGTTGCGTTCTTTAAATATGAAAACCTTTCTGTGAGGCCTGAGAATTTAAAGAGCGAATAGTTCGGCTGTTTAAGATTTGCCGTTGTTCCTTGGTTTCCTCACTGAACTTTTAGTCAACTCCATGAGATTTGATTTCGAAAAAGGTTTTAGATTCCCCTACGATAATACTATTAGTAAATTTTGGAAAGATAGATTGGCTTTCCTTTCCCTTTCCCGAATCAAGATATTGTGGGCATTTATTTCAAATTGTCTTCTATCTTTGAAGTCTGAGGATCTTACGAGTGAATAGTTCGACTGGTTAGGATTTAAAATTTTCCCTGGGTTTCCTCACTGAACTTCTGGAAATATTTAAAATTTCTATTTATGGTTCTATAAGCAAAATTATCTCCACAGCTCAGCCCCTTAAGATTTGACCTTGTACTTTGGTTTCCTCACTGAACTTCTAGGAATATTTATAATTTCTATTTATGATTCTTTTAGCAAATATCTTCCTTCACTCTCCTCAAACTTTCCCCTCGAGACGATATAATAATATTTATTTTGGTTGGAAATTTTCAGGAAATCGCCGCGATTCTTATCAGTTTCGATAAACACAGCGAATGGCAATCAAAAGAAGTCAAAACAAGGTGAGTCACGCGATCGCCAGGCACCGTGTCAGCTTCCTCTCACCCCCGCTTCCTCCTTCCCGCAGACCGAAGAGCGGTTCCCTGCTGCTCTACTCCCGGAAGAAGGTGCGCTACCGACGCGATGGCTACTGCTGGAAGAAGCGCAAGGACGGCAAGACGACCCGGGAGGATCACATGAAACTCAAAGTACAAGGCACTGAGGTGAGTGGGCAGTGCAATTGGTCAATTGTCGCCTGCTGGGCAATTAGGCAATTAGACGAGCCGCCTGGCAACTTCCGGTCAGCGTCATTAGGACACAAAAAACTTGCACGGAAATTAAAGCTCGAGTTTTTCACAAGGGATTTTTGGGGTTGTCTTGTTTGTCCTGTGGAGTGTTTTTTTTTCTGGTCGTATGCCTGGTGAATTATGATTTCCCGCCGGAAAGAGCAACTTGCACGGATTTTCGCCAGCTTTTTTTTTGTTCGCTTGGTTTGAGTATCCTTTCTAAGTTGTTTGTTTTTGGGGTGGGCCACAGCGGCGGCTAATGAAATAAGTGCATGCCAAGGGTTAAAGTTGAGGCTTCTTGGCCGGTTGAACGCCTCCGTCTGGCTGACGTTGGCTGGGGGGTCGCCGTTTACAAGGACATAAAAACAGTTGGCAATTTCGCGCCAATTTTTATGCCACTTCGCTTTCCCAAAACAGAGCTTATTCGCTAAGAGGAGCACTGAAGATAGGGAATTTATATAGCTAGATTTTTCCCATCTTTAATTTTATCTGTAGGTTGGATTAGAAGGATCCCAGTTATCCAAGAATTCCCCAACTCTGAGGCATCTTTGGGTTAATTAAGAAACCAAACAGTCTCCAGTTTTCCTTTATGAACTCTTCAATATTTTTGTTCTCCCTTCCCCTCCCCCCAACGATGGCTAATTTAAAGAGCATTTAGTATTCGATGCAGCCAATTTTTTTCTGTATTTTCTCACTTTGTTGTCGTTTTTTTGGGGAGGGCAATTTCGTAGTTTTCTTTTGTTTTAATTTTTATTTTAATACGCGAAGAGAAAAGATTTATGCACTCCGCGCCAAGGAGACGACGAAGGCGAGCCAGCCCAGCGGGGGGCCTGATCATCTATCGTCCGTCTGCCAGGACGAAGAGCAAAAAATCAGCGGCATATCGGACGTCGGCGTGTGCGCCAAAAATTTATCAGCAGGCAGGGAAAACAAGACAGAAAAAAATCACAAAGCACGACAAGGATTGAGGGGCATAAAGGATTCAATTCTTGGCACTTGAAACGCGCGTCCTGCCCTGAATCGCGGGTGGCTGGTAATTTAATTTGAGTTCCCTTCGCGATTTTTTTATGTTTTCCAATTAAATTGATGTCCCCGCGGCGGCTGCGTCGCCGGCTTCCAGAGGTTTTATGATTTTGTTTTGTCTCTTTGATAAATTGATTTTTCTTCTATCTCCCCCCTAATATCCTTCGCGTCCTGGCAGTGCATCTATGGTTGTTATGTACACTCGGCCATATTGCCCACATTTCATAGGCGATGTTATTGGCTGCTGCAGGTAAGCCGAAGGAAGCGGTTGGCGGGTGACCCGAATTGATGTGTTTGTGTTTGCTTGTCAGAATCCTGACATTGTTTTGGTCCACTATCTGAATGTACCATATCCTGACGATAACAAAATGGCGGTCATTGCCCCGAGCATCACCCTCTGGGGCGACAAAAAGGAGTGGACCAAAGAGGAGCTCGTCAGCCAACTAAAGCCGATGCGTAAGTTGATTAAAGACTCAGTTTGAAGGCACTTTGATATCCTTTATGTCCTTGCTGTAGTGTCCACGGTGAACTCCGACGAAGACTCAGATTCGGGCAACGATATCGAAATATCGGTGGGTTTAATTTCTAACCCAAACTTGTAGCCTGTTATTTAATTTCGATCCTTTAGACGGCCGAGACCGTGGAGTCGATTGTCTGCCAGCTCATGGAGAAGCAGCGCCTGTCCCGCCAGGCCGCCCTGGTCAAGCAGCTGGACTGCGGCTGCGGCGACTCCGGCTGCGCCGACGGCAAGAGCTGCTCGCATCCGGTGATGCGGCGCACGGGCATCGTCAAGTCGGTCTCGGACAAGCGGCTGGGGATGAACGAGGCCTACAATGGGGCGGCCAGCGGCACTCCCAATGTCGTGGTGGCCACCAAGGTAAGATCTTGGATCAGGGATCCTTTTGAAAGGATGGAGATTGAACTTGCTTCAGTTGTATTCTCGGTGGTCGGAGCGGCATCGGCAGAGGGACGCAATGCATTTGGACAATCCGTATCACAATGCCGGGCAGCAGTTGCCGCAGGAGTCGGCCATTAAGTTTCAGATCATTCCGCCCCAGCAGCAACAGCAGCAGCAGCAGCAACAATCGCATCACTTGCAGCAACATCCACAGCAGCAGCAGGCGGCGGCCGTCGAGGGGAATTATCAGCAGCAATATCGTGGTAGTCAAATGTTGGCCGCAAGAGGCAATTTGATGATGCAACAGCAACAGCAACATCACTCAAACTATCACCAACAACAACAGCAACAGCAGCAGCAACAAATGAACTTGCAACGCTTTGTGGCCAATCACAATGCCGGCGGGCCGAGTCATGGCAGCAACAACACTCAGAATGGCAGCAATAACAACAATGGCAATGGCAACTCTGGCAATTCAGGACATTTAAATCATCGCCTGCAAATTGCCAATACAACAATCACGGCTACAACCCGAGAAGCAGCAGCAGCAGCGGCCGCAGCGGCAGCAGCAGCAGCAGCAGCAGCAACCTCGGCAGCCGTTGCTGCTGCCTCGAATGTTATGGACACGGAGCTAATTGAAAATCAAAGCCAACTCACCGCAAATGCAAATTCCAATAAAATCAACCACAACACAAATAACTGTAGCAGCAGCAGCAGCAACAACAACAGCAGCAACCAATTAGCCGGGCCGGGCGGCGGGGCGGCCACCCAAACAAACAACGAATTAAATGCCATAAACAATAACGGCAATGGCACGACGCCTGGCAACAACAACAACTTCATATACAATCATCAGCAACAGCAACTAAATGCTTCCACCAGCCAACAACAGCAGCAACAACAGCAGCAGCAACATTTTTACAAGCTGCACCAGGCAAGCCATCCCCCTGTTGAGGCCATGTGCATGTCGCCCGAGCATCACAACAGCAGCAGCAGCAACAGCACCACCACCACCAACAACAACAGCGGCGGCAACAATCAACCCCAACTTACAGGCACGTCTTCCGGCGGCAGCAACACTCCATCCACATCGGTCACTTCATCCACCTCAAGTTCCTTACAGTCGATTATTGATGGCAATCAACAGCAACAAATTGCAACGACAGCAGCAGCAGCAGCAGCGGCGGCGGCAGCGACAGCAACGGCCTCGGCAGCAGCAGCGACGCCAGCAACAGCAACAGCGACAGTAACTTGTGATAATTTAATGAGCGAGGTGAGTAGAAGCTTAATGGGCTTGTGGTTTTGGTCAATTGATGTTGATTAAATTTTGTGTCCTCTTACGCAAGTTGGAGGCGAGCAGCGGCAACAACAACAATCAGTCCAGCGATGGCCATAAGAATCCAAATGGTTGTGGAAATTTCAGTGCTTCCAGTGATAATAGCAGCCAAATTAGTGGCAGTGACGAAAGCAGCTTCGGTGCCAATCAGAATAGCAACAGCAACAGCAACAACAGCGGCGGCAGCAGCACCACCAACAATGACGACGACACGGCCAACGAGGCCTTGGGCTTCTTCAACGAGACCTTGGATCTGTCTCACGAGGACCTCCAACGCACTTTGATAGCCAACATGCCCTACACCACCAACAGCAACAGCAGCACCAACAACAATCCAACCGAGCCCAGCAACCAAGACCAGCCGCGGCCCGAAGTGGCCGTCGAGTCGTCGGCCCACGAAGCCGGCGAAGCTGAAGGCGACGACGAAGACACCGACGATGTCTTTGCCAATCTCGATGCCTTCGACATGCTGGTGGAGTTCCCCGAGCTCGACCTGGACGACAAACAGGCCCTCACCAACACCGCCCTCGAGCAGGGCCAGGCGGCCGTCGTCTCCTATCTCAGCGACTCCGCCTCGCTGGCCAGCGCCTCGCAGTGCGACCGCAAGCTTCTCCAGATCTGCGACTTCAGCCCCGAATGGTCGTACATCGAGGGCGGCGTCAAGGTCCTGGTTGCCGGCCCCTGGACCAGCAATGCCACCTACACGGTCCTCTTCGATGCCCAGCCCGTGCCCACGGTGCTGGTCCAAGAGGGCGTGCTGCGTTGCTATTGCCCGGCCCACGAGGTGGGCTTCGTGACGCTGCAGGTGGCCTGCGGCGGCTTCCTGGTCTCCAATGCGGTGATGTTCGAGTACAAAATGTCCCTGCTGGCGGATGCCCCCTTCGATGCCAGCAGCTCCAACGATTGCCTGTACAAATTCACGCTGCTCAATCGCCTGTCCACCATCGACGAGAAGCTCCAGGTCAAGGCCGAGACCGAGGCCACGGTGAGTTGAATGTCCTAACCACCCAACTTCCTATTGAACGAAGTGTTTCTGCCCTTCCAGGCCGACCAGACGGCGCTTTATTTGGAGCCCAATTTCGAGGAGAAGCTGGTGGGTTACTGCAATAAGCTGGCCAAGCGAACTTGGGGAGTGGCGGCCCCGGCCACTTGGAGTGTTGGCCTGCGCGGCATGACGCTGCTGCACTTGGCTGCGGCCATGGGGTACTCAAAGTTGGTCTGCGCCATGCTCAACTGGCGGGCCGAGAATCCACATATCATTTTGGAGACCGAGCTGGACGCCCTCAGCCAGGACGTCCATGGCTACACGCCGTTGTCGTGGGCCTGCGTGCGCGGCCATGTCGAGTGCTCGCTGATCCTCTACAAATGGAACCACAATGCCCTCAAGATCAAGACCCAGGCCCAGCAGACGCCGCTGGACCTGGCCAATCTGAAGGGCCATCGGCAGATCTTGGCCCAGATCTACCGCCTGGAGAAGGAGCGCTGCCGCAAGCCCCACAACCGCGGGGCCTTCGCCAGCTTGGGGCGCAGTCTGCACAGCAACGAGGCCGAAGGCGAGGAGCAGGCCTACAGCGCCTACGAACTGGAGTTGCAGCGCAAGCACGACGGCGTCTTCCTGCGGCCCGTGGCGGTCCAAAGGTAAACAGCAGAAAACATCTCCTTAAGGACTTTTGGAAGCTAACTTGCCTTTTCTTGTTGCAGCAATCAGAGTCCGCCCAACAACAGCCGCTACTCGAAGCGGCCGTCCATCGACAGCGGCATCAACATGGACATTCGCAGCAAATCCGGCAAGCCTTTGAGTCGCCTTCATGGGTACGAAGAAAGCTTCCTTTAAATTTCTCATTAGTAACCTTTGATTTTCGTAGAACCTTTGACAGCCATGATAGTTATACTTTGGGCGTGGAATCGCCGCTGGATCCTTTGTCGGGAACGAATTCGCTGCTCTCGCCGCTGCGTAAAATGGACTTTGCCTTGTGTAAGTAAAAGGGAATTTGCACTCGACTTTTCCATAGAGTTTTCCGTTCACACATTTTCGCAATGAATTCACAACAAACAGGCGAAGTTTCTACGGGCGAATCGAGTCCCATACACGAAAAAGATATCGATTGCGACGACAATTCCACCAGCATCACCGACGTTACCATAAACAATGATCACCTCAACGATGCGGTCGTAGGTCAGTGGTAAACGCCAACCAAAGCGTTCAAACAAAACTCCTCATCCCTCCCTCCTCCTCCCCCCCTAATAGTGGTCATCAAAGTTAATCAAATACGATCCACTTCCATTCTGCATACTCCATTCTCCCTATGTGCATATCTCGTATAGCATAAAAAAATAGCTAAAAACAAAGTATGATGGCTGCCGTTGTCGTTGTTGTTGACTGTTAACCATTTTTGATGTTCTATTAACTAACACACAGCCACACACACTCTCACACACACACATGTATTGGTGTCTTTATCGAGTGCTCTTTTCGCAGAGAATTAGTGGCAAATTTGCCAATCGAAATGGAATGAATTAAGCAACCAAAACAGCTTAAACCAACGAAGTAAATGAGTGGAGAGGCTTAGTTAACATTTTAATCTGATTGGTAAATTGTTCAGTGTTCTTGGGCAGATGGGCAGATGGTGAAAACTAATAAGCAAACAGCGGACTGAAGTTAAGTACTCGTAGATGATTAGCTGAGTGCTTGAATAGACAGTTGTAAAGTTACAGAGCTGGGCAGACGGATAGAAAGCAGGCCGATAGACGGATAGAAGAACACACAGACAGATGGGCAAATGGGCAGTTTACTGTTTTGCTTGTAGGGCTTAAGTTGTGGAAGGTGAAGGAGTTCCGTCCTGAAGACCTTTAGGTAACTTTAAATAAATAGCAGGTTGACAGACGGATACAAGAGCACACAGACAGACAAATGGGCAAATAGTCAGTTCCCTTTTCAGAAGCTTGTAGGCTTTCAGTTATGAAAGATCATGGATTTCCATGCTGGATACCTTAAGGTAGATTGAAATCAACTTGAAAGAAGGGAAGAAGTTAAGCAGATGATGAGTTGATTGCATAGATAGACAGTTGTGAAGGTGCAGAGCTGGGCAAGCAGACAGCCAGATAGCGAATAGACAGCCGCAGAAACGGACAGAAGAAGAGTTCTCTCTCAGAAACCTTGATGCTTGATTGAAGATAGGAATCAGAATACAACCGATAGATCTGATCTTTAAGGATAGAATTTGAGGTCTTCTGCTGAAAAGAGCACTCGTACCTTCGGTGCCACCGAAGCAATTAACCGTGATTTTATTACAAATTATTGTTTGAGTTTAATGGAATCGAAAACCTTTTGCGAGTCCACTGTTCGTTTTCGGTGTTGGTTACTTGTTGGTGGTGCTCTCTGGGATCTGGTGTAAATACGAATTATGCTACTATCGTTGTGTATCGTTTGTTGCTAGAATTAATTTGATAAATGTGCGTTTGATTGATGTCTACTTAATGCATACAATTCACCGTCGTTGATGTAAATACGTTGATATGTAAATACGACTCGTCGATGATTCCCAGGTCACGGTGACTTTTTGGTGTCTCATTGTCCCTGTAAAATCACAGTTCTTTTCACTTGCAGCATAGAAACCCGTGACGGTGACCGTGACTTTATCGTCACTAGCGTCTCGCACAGAAGTAGGAACAGAATTCAACTAACTGCTTGTCGATGTACAATTTTTACTAACAATAAAAACTCACCTTATTATCTGTAGACTCGTTACTAACTGTGCGTGTGTGTGTTGCGAAGGGTCCTGTAATTTCTGGATCTAATCTTATTGTTCCTTAACCGTATTTCTAGGGGATTCCGATGCCAAGGTGCTGACTCTAGCCGAGCACATCATAGCCGCCATGCCCGAGCGAATCAAGGTGAGCAAATCATCAAAAATATCTCCATTCAATTTGATTTATAACCGAGTTCCATTTTAAGAACGAGGCCGATGAAATGATGGTCTTGGGCAGCCCGCTGACCGAGCCTTTGACCTCGGAGTCCTCGGCTCTGACCGACAGCTTCATGGATCCCATACTCGACTCGCTGCCGAACACGCACTTCGACAGCGACTTCAGCTTCGATTTCCACGACCACAGCTACCGCTATCACGATGTCAGCACGCCCTGCTCCAGCCTGAGCCCGGCCAGCTCGGGGCCCCTGCAGTCGCCGGCCAGCTACTCGATTCTGGGCACCGATCCCTCGGTCAGCTCGCCCAGTCCCCCGCCGTCGACCAAGCAGCTCACCGAGTTCCTCCACGCCTCCAGCATCTCCCAGTACCCCTTCGAGGCGGACTTCTCCAAGCTCACGCTCACCGACACCGAGCAGCGCGAGCTCTACGAGGCGGCCAAGTGCATCCAGAAGGCCTACCGATCCTACAAGGGCCGCCAGAAGCTCGAGGAGCAGAACAAAGAGCGCACCGCGGCCATTGTCATTCAGAACTACTACCGGCGGTACAAGCAGTACGCCTACTACAGGCAAATGACCAATGCCGCCTTGGTCATCCAGCATGGCTATCGATCGTATCGGAGGAACAAGCGGTTCAAGAAATCCCAGCACACCTCGGCCAATGGCTTGGGCGGCTTGGGCGGGGGCAGCGAGCATGGCAGTGTGAGCAGCAATTCGCAGTGTTTGTCGAGCTTCTACGATCACTACAAGCAGGACCAGCAGCAGCAGCAGCAGGAGATGAGCTCGCAGCCCAGCACGCCGAAGGAGACCAGTCCTTCGGGTCCCCTAAAGTGAGAAAACCGTGTGAAGTTCCAAAAGAGAAAATTCTATTTCGTGTTTTTTTTTTTCAGACGCACTTACTCACAATCAACGCAAAATCAAGCTGCCAGGAAAATCCAACAGTTTATGAGACAATCACGCATCAAGTAAGTAAATGGAAAACTAAAGTTTAAGATTATTTGAGCTGAGGTTTGAGGGGCTTGAAATAAAATCTGTAAATTTAATTGCACGCCAGCATTTGGGATGACAACTTGACTACTTTGGTAAGAGGGATTGCGATTTTCGGTTTAGAGTTTTGAGTTCTACTTTCTTTAATCTAAAAAGTCATAAAAAGATTCCTAATGATCCTTCTCTTTCGCAGACTTCAGAGAGAGCGAGCCGAAAAAGAGAAGCTGGTGCACCAACGCAGGGCGGAATACCTTCAAAACTTGCAGTTTCAAGGGCTGCAACTGGAGCCGTCAGTGTGCCACAATGAAAGCAGGTGAGACCAGCCAACAACTGCAAAAACTATAAACAGTATTAAGTATTTTGGTTTAGTAATCCTTCGCAGCTGGATTCGCATCAATTGCCAACGAACCAGTGAGCAGTTGATTTGGATTTTGGCGAAAGAAAGTGAAACGGAATATTGGAAAACCAAAAAGAAATGAAAACGAATACAAACTTTGTTCATTAAGAATTTATTAATAGCTTTAAACGATTGAGTGAAACTTTCTACTTTCGTATTTGTTTATCGAAAACACCGAACCTAAACTAGGTTATCTACTTGATATGGCACTTTGTAGTGGAATTTTCTTCGTATATACATCCATATACACTCTATATAACGGTATATAACGGAACCTATAACTAACTAATATATATTTTTTTTACTAAGTAGCAAAATTTGCACGTCTCTGTTGATTTGCCTAACGAATTTTTCAAAAATGAAAGAAAACCTAAACTATCGACGTTTCGTTACTTCAACTAGGAAATCGTCGAGTGAAACGTGATCGCCGACGATTGAATACTCTAGGTTAGCAATTTTATATCTTAACTAATGAAACCTCTCCCTTTCCATTTGTCAACTCGAACTTATTAACGAAGCCTTTGAAACTTTTTAAACTCCAAGAAAACGGAATAAAACCAAAACAAACCGTAGCAGAAATTGTAGTCTATACAAACATAAACCTACTGAATATACACATAAATATATACACGTGAATAGTTTTATCTCTCGCAAAATATTATGAATACCAACTACTCTCAAACTGTCATACGATAAATACCCAAAGAACCCTAAACTCTAAATACATTTGTATATACGAGCGAGTGGCGGAAACTCGACCCCAAATGCTAGTCTATTTTGATCGTATTACCAGCTCAGCAAACTAAGCTTGTTTCTAAAACGGCCTCAGACCGTCAGTTGTAGACTCTAAAGAGCCCCCAATGTTGTTGATTTCTAAAATCATATATAGGTATACTTATATAGTCCGAGGAACTATGATATCATTTCTCATCGAGCATGAGCGGCGGCGACGTGGACATTTTGAAGCGCGTGCTGAGCTCGTTTCATAAATTATTTTTTTTCTAAGCGTACTTAAAAGAAAACCCCTAAAGGCCCCGTTTCTTGTGACTTCATAGACTAAGTGTAGTTAATATCTTCTTATATACGAATGCTATCTTAAATAAATATACCTTATTCAGCGAGAAGGGAGGATTTGCCGAACCTTAACAAGATTAATCCGAAAATTCTAGATCTTTTCAATTGAATCAAAATGTATTTAACTTTGAGTAGATGGCGTCGCCGACGAGGAGTAAATTTTTAACTAAAAACGTAACAATAAATGAATTTTTGTAAATTGTTTTTGTCCGTCCACATTGTTAGCTTTCATAAAACAAAAGAAAGAAAGGAAATATCGAGTATTTAATAAAAATAGCAAAGCAAACGAAACAAGCGTAAAACTCTAAGTCTGGCCTACACCAAAACCAAAACCAAAAGCAAACCAAGCGAAAAAACCTACGTAGTACTCCATGTAAAATATAAGAAATGTGCTCAAGATTCAAGCAGGTAGAATTCTTTATAAAACTTCTACACACACACGCATACCTCCTCGCTTGCCTCGCGCCGAGCAAGACGAAATATTTAAAGGTACTTACACACACACACACACCCCACACACACGCCGAGCAGTTTACTTAAATGCCAATCGGCTTAAAGTTTGTATAAAGGAAAAGTCAAGGACTCATTGCATTGGGCTGTGAGTGAATCGATCTTTGAATTTGTCGGAAGTCAGTTGCATTTTGAATAGGAACCTGTTAACGGCTTGCCGGAGGAGCCGAGTTAGATCTATTTAATTGTTAACTATTTGACTCTTTCTCTCTCTCAACTAAAGGAAACTAATTTGCACTGTTTGAAAAATGCTGGCGGCATTTCTGTCTTGTTATTTAATCTCCTCTCTTTCTAGTTCTCTTGATTTTGTTTTGCTATTTGTAATATTTGAAGATGAAAAAAGACTAATACAAATTTAACTACCTAATGACTTAAAAGATTGCAATCAATTAAAAAAACCAAAACACAAAAATATGAAATTTATAAAAAATATATGCGCTGTTTTGTTGTTAGGAAATTCGCAGTATTTGCACATATTTAACACTCTTAATACACACACCAACACTCACACACACACACCTACTACTTAGCTTCAAAGTAGGCGTGGCACTTGTGTCCGCTGGGAAGAGGCAAGGAAGAAGAACTTTAAGTACCTTAAGCCAATTGGCCCTAAAAAACTAAATGATAAACTAAAAAGGAAATCTATTAACCAATTTAAACTTAAAAAACAATTAAAACTCTGTGCTAACAAAACGACTTTAACCATAAAAAGCAACACCAATTGTTGGATCTAAAAATGAATACCATTTATAACGACTAAAGTAACTCACTTTTAGCCTAAACTGTGCATATCTGTTAGATGATTTACGGGGCTTCGATCTGAACTGAGCCGTTTTTACTGCTACATCTAAACTATAAACTATATACAAAAATATATATATATATATAAATATACATAAAGAACTCGTCCTAACAACAACATTAAATGTGTTACCCTGTACCAAGAAGTAAGAATAAACTGGTTAAATTTTCTATAGAGCTCCCCAAATCTTTGAAGCTACGATGCTGGGGGAAGGAGAAGAGAACTTTGTTGTTTGGCAAACGAGAATACCAAAAAAGAAAAACATACACACTGTTAACTGTACTTAAAACTCTATTTATAGCATTAACTTTTTAACAAGAAATGAAGAATACAATATTATATTTAATCCTTATATGAACGAATATTCACTATGAATTCTTTACAACTGCAGATCGCAAGATTTTCGAAATCGAAGAAACCAACAACATAACACACACGATTCTCTAATAACGGTACATACTGTACATATATACCTACATAAATTACAACAAATATATATATATATATAAATATATAAACCTATTATATTGTAAAGCCGACTTTCCAGTTTCTGTAAAATTGTAATTAATTCAATAAAGTTTTAATCAACACTTTAGTTGAACTAAATTTGGTATATCGTATTATAAAGAGGGATTCTCTAAACATTTCAGATGGGAGAGCTGATTCCCAAGTCTTCCACAGAAATTTCATAGATTCCTTAAGCCCCTTTCTCTCCGTCTTTAATGTTTTTCCTTGAACCCTCTCCCTGGTGACTGTGCCCATTGTGACCATCAATTAGTAATCAATTTGTCTGGTGTGGGGACTTCCAAGCGATTATGCCGCCGACGAGTGACGGCGCCAGTCGTTATCATTTGGGAAAAAGTACCCTTCATTTCCTCATATCTGGAGGAGAAAGGATATCTCCATATGCCGCCTGCTAATTGGAAAGCAACCCACACTCGAATTTCTTGGTTTCTTACCTGCCCGACCGCCGACATCTGCTCACGCTGAGCAGCGAACGACGCGTCGTTTTTCCTTTCAACGATCTCAATTAACACTTTGCCGTCGTCGGATCGGCGCAGTTGCAGTTCGAGGAGTCGCTGGGTTTGTATCTGTGGGATGCTTTCTTCTGAGATTTTCGCGTTGTTTCGTCATTACGAGCACAATGCAAAATGCCAAATGCATTTGGCACGGCCATGTTAATAAATTCATCCCGGCCTCTCCGAATCTGAAATCAGAGGCCTTGTTGCTGCCGCGCTGCAGGCTCAATTTACACTTGTTTATGGGCAATCACAGTTTAGCCTAATTCCTTGCAGTCTAAACAGAAAGATCGGAATACACATAAACAAGCGGTCGGTGAATGGGCAGCGAGCGATCGGAACTATCGGGTGACCAAGGGCCCGTTGGAGTGGCTTACTTAACGGTTGTTACATGGCCGTTTCCAGTTTTCCTCCCACGAAAGGTCGCCGGGGGCAACGGAAGCAGTCGCAGTTGCCGTCATCGCCATCAATGGGGAAATGTGAAACCAACCGTGGCCATTGTTGTCGTTTCGCTGGCGGTTGTTTGTGTTTCCCTAAATTTGTTTATTAACTGGAATTTCGGTGGTCATTCAATCCAGAATAATTAGTGTGTTATGGTCCCTCTGGCATTGTGAATTTCCTAATTAAAAAGTTCCATTCATTGATTTCGGTGGTTTTTCTCTAACCCCCCCACCACTAAAATCAAACGACTCAGGCAACAAACTTGCCAATATTTCTGCACACAATTAAAACTTCGTTTTGGTCGTAGTTTTTTTTGTTGCCTTCTACAATCAATGGGCTGTCATAAAGATGCCAATTGTATTGTGCCAAAACTTTAATTTAACAGCCTCGAACAATAAGCCGGCAGCCTCTGCAATCTCATTAACTGGGTCATATCGCTGGCCAGGGTAATTGAAAGATTGGATACTCTTCTCAAAGAGAGAGAGAGAGGGGGTGAAAAATAGAGGAGAATACTAAGAGTATGAAGGCTTCTCTGGAGAGTAATGAGAGTCACACGATGTTCCCTAACTGGGAAATGTAAAGAAAGTAAAGGAACTTGTTGCGAATTTGATGGCTTTCGAGTTTCGCTCCATTTTTGATCAATAAAGTTTGCTGATCTTTTAAACCTTTAATGAACTTAGAAGTTTTACCATATAACTCCCAAAATATATATACCCCTTCTCCGTCTTATTAGGTTTGAGATCCCTTCGACAAATAGATTCAAGGCTAAGAAGTTTTTATAAAGATAAGAGAATCAATATTTTATATATCAACTTCGGTCTTCAGTGCCTTCACCTGCTTATCCGCCTGACTGCTATTGAAGTTAGCTAAGATTGTTGCCGGCTCGAAGAGACAAAGAGCCACAAATTTTGAGTGCAGCTGACAGATGACAATAATTGGCCAATTGACAGGCTAAGTAATCGCCAACAACTGCCAATATTTTGTGCTGGAATCTGCGAATCATCTTCCCATTGCGTTCGCCGTTGCAACTCGTTAGTCACTTTTAATTTGTCAATTATTTCGAGACGAAAACTTAAGGGACGATTTAAGTGATTTATCAACGACTCACCGGCTGACCGACCGACTCCCCTTCGGAGTGACTGAATGGCTGACAGATTGACATGACTTTTTACAGAGGCGTTGAGATGTTAGCCGATTTCTAGATTTATGGGTATTTTTATTTAGCAAAATTGTTTAAATTAACTTAATTGCATTTAATGGGCAGCAACGACTTTGTCCCAGCGGCAATCGTCTGCCTGCAGCTTGGGAACTTTAAGAATTTATGGTGTGACAACACGGTCAGTGGAGGGGGTCGACGTTAGTCGCTTTGATTAGCATAATTCGCATATCAATTAAAGCGAATCGAAGAAACGCATTAGCCATCGGCCCCAGGGGAGGGCACGGCCACATGCAGGGGCGGTTTTTACATTGCCATTCATCAGTCGAGTGTCAGATGGAAAGGGGCTACTGCAAAATGGCAGAAGCGTCTAACGAATTTCACAACCGGGCAGTAAATAACCACTAATAAATCATTTCATGCGAAAATGTTAAAAAACAATTTGTAAAATGGCAAAAACAAAAATCACCATCAATTGTAAATTTAAACAAGTTGTAAGCCGGCATGGCCAACATTTGTAACTCCCCAATGCATCGCTGATCGACACGACAAGCTGACAAATCACCCAGCCGGGGGAGTGGGTCGAATGGAAGGTGTGAATTTGATAAATCTCATTTCTTTCCCGCTCCGTGGAAATTCTTGGCCGTTTATCTCTTTGTGCGCCTCATTAAAGCGACTTTTACCCGCTCAAACATAATGGATTTGATTGCGCTTCCCCCCAAAACCCAAAATTGATGAAAGTTCCCCCATCCCAGTGATCGAACGACGTGATTATCGTTTTTCCCAATGGCTCACATAATGACGACCAGCCGGTCAGGATCCTCAACCTCGGCTTACTGAGGCTGCCAGACGAACTTGTTGCGTTCGAGCGTCGAACCTGTTGGCTGGCTCGCTGGCTGTTTGGAGAGGCCTGAAGGTCTCGTGGTCTTGACAGTTCTTGGCCGTCATTCGCGCCTAACGGTCGTCCGGGCAGCATCGCGCCATCGGTATCGTCGACTTTATTGGCGGCTCTGTTCTTTTAATTGTGTCACTAATGAGCTGCATTTATGTAAATCTCAGCACTCTCGGTTCCTGGTCTTTATCGCGGTCCCCAAATTAACAGCCAGCATCGCGTGGACTCCTCTTCGGGCAAACGAACGGCGTTGCTTTTGGTAGTCTCTTCCACCTGCTGGGCCGTTTATGGTTATTGCCGCAATATCGTCGTTGTGACAGTCGGAGGCGCTTTATCATAAATTAAAAAAGCGTGTAGCAGGCGCGGATCGCGAGGATCGTTTGGCTCGGCGCTCATGAATGGACCGATGATCCATCTTGGCCAAATCTCGGGCCATTGAGTCATCAATTGGAAACGCGTGGACGCGATCGTCTCAAGTGTCTGTGCTGTGGTCAGAAGGTGTTAATTAGCATACGAACAAATCTCCGAAATCCATTTGGGCCGGCGTCGCTGGCTGGGCTTTTAGTGCTGCCGTCTACTGTTTCGGTTCATTAAAGGCAGCGGATTGCTCTCTAATCGGGGCGGCGGTTGGCTGAAGGGCTTTGTTTTTGTTGAGAGCTCGGTTTTCATTTTCCAAACGATGCCATCTGAGTGGGAGACCATAAATCGGGCGAGTTGAGTTATAAAAAAAACAACAAAAAACTTTTTGTATAACAAAACAAAATACAATGCGCGAGAATTTTGTGCAAAACTCAGCGATTGAAATCCATTGGAAGCCTCTGAAAATTTCAAGTGCGATAAAAATATGATGACATTTTTGTGTGCGTTGCATTTTCATCTCGAACGGCGCAGAAATGTGGAAAATACATAACAAACTTTTAGTCTATTTACTCTGGATTATGGAAATAAGGTAGAGTCACCCATCACCAGCATCAGTAAATTCATTTATAATTTTCCTACAATTTTCCATGGGGCGTAACAGCGACCATTCATTTGGTATTCATTTGGTATTCATATCGATGATCGCTGAGCGAAGCATGGCCATTGTGATTATGTAAAAGATTCAATTGGATTTTTATGCTAAACAAGAATCATCTGGGTAAAGAGTTGAGGAACCTGAAGAATTCTTGGGCGGTGACCACTTTGACTCCCTTGGGATTTTCTGGTTGTTAAGAATCGTTAAGAGTTTTGAAGAATTCTTTAAAAGCCTCGGAGAAAAACACGTTATCGATTTCGTTATCTTTGTCAAGCGATATTCACTTCCTTAAAAGCGTGGAAAACTTCCTTTTATCGGTTTTTGCCAATCAAGAAAACTTTGACAACTTTTGACATTTCCCCGGTGATCTCACCCGGCGACTTTGGTTAGTCTCTTGGCTATCGAATTGATCAGCAAACATAACACGACTATCGACACAATCGCTAATTTGAATCTTTTGCGAAACAACAAGCGAAATGTATGTAAATTTCTTATCGACCAACCGAAACGCCCAAACACCCCACACATCCAGCGACAACGACAACGACAACGACAACGCCTCGCCTGATCGATCGCCAGGCAGAGATCTTTCGAGATTCTAGCGGTAAGAGTGAAAATATGAATGAGAGAGACTCGGCTTGAGCCTTGGCGAGCTGTGGGAATGGGAAAATCTCATTAAAATCAGCAATTAAATGCCGCCGTCGTCGCCGAGTTGCCAATCAAAAGAGCCAACAGGATCGACTTGCGATCGACTGCAGATCGACGGCAGATCGACAACTTGAAATCAATTTTAAGCCATAAACTCATCAACGTGTCTTGCTGGCTTTTTGTGGCCATCTAATTGCCAGAGTCGAGCAGGCGCAGGAGGCCAACAATTGGCCGGGTTTGTCGGCTGGGAAAAGGGATTGCCGACGCTCCATTTGAACGTCGGTCGGTCGGGGCTTGTTTCGAGTTGTCGTGTAATTGAGGTTACTGCAATTTCAAAAGCTCCGTGAGCCCAACGAGGAAACAACTTGGGAAACTGTTTTTGGTAAATGGAACGGCTGACCGACGCACGGCCAGTCGGACGGACGGACAGACGGCCAGAGCAACGTTTACAAGCGCTCAAATTGTGATCAAGATCAGTGAGACGATGTCCGTCGTCGTCGTCATTGTCGTTGCTGCTGCTGCTGCTCTCCCCCGAAAATGGCATTGGGGGACAACTGCGCGGGAGTTGCTCTGTCCGTCGTCGGTGGCAAGTTGGCAGCCGGTCGTTTTGTACTATGGATGAGTGATCGACTATATCTGGCCTGGGCCGGCGAAACAAAACAAAACTATCGCCCGCTGATCAGAGTTTAAGTTTGCCCTGCCCAGCCAGCCAGCCAGCGAGCCGAGCAGTCGGCCCGGCCAATTGTCCATGACGAACGATCCGTTTTGGCTTTTACCTGTTACATGCGCCAGAAGAGGAAGGCCGGGGGCGGGGGAGATAGGCTGGCCAACTAGCCAGTTAGCCACACGCAGCCTCATACGTCTTTCTCTGCTCAATTACGTCCTCGTTGTGGTTGAGTCAAGCGGCCAAGCGACCGACTGGCAGGCAAGTTGGCCAAGTGCATTGGATGGCTCGGAGTCGCCGCAATTGTTGCCGTTTGTTTGCGCGTGGCAGAGACATTTTTCTTGGCATTGCCGGGTTCTCTTGAGGACCTCAAGAAATGTGTATATTTTTTTTATTGATGGCATGTTGAACTGTTTTTATGGGTTTTCTGCATTGCTCCGCCCACCTTGCACAGCCGGGCCCCAAAGTACCCCGAAGTTTTATCAGTTTGAAATTTTTATGAAAAAAATAAACGCTGATGGCCTGGCTGCTGCCTCCAAAGAATCCCCGGCCAGCCGAGGGCCCTGCTCAGGCGCGGCGCTTATAAAGAAAGCATCTCAGGAAGCATTTAACCTTACTGTGCTCAGCTGGGGTCCCAATGACAGCGGAGGCGGTTGAAAGATTAAAAGCCGAAAGAACACTTGGCGTACTTAAAACTGGATGAGTGGGAAATAATAGATAATATCAGTTATAAAGTTATGATGGAAAATCGGGCTCTTGAACTTTAGATAGTGTTAAAGTCTTTTAATAAAGATCTTAAAGATATCACGAAATGGTGAGAGGGAATTAAAGGAATTTCTTAGTCAAAGGTAGATAAATTTTTGGTTGGTTTACAGTTCGATTTTTTAACTAGTTTGTCTGTGAGAAGTTTTTAAAAATATCCGAAGAACGGTCCGCCAAAAAACAAGGATAATCGCGATCTTAAGAATACATTTGGTTAATATTTCATTGAGAGAACCCAATTTAATCTTCTTATTGGAATGCATTTTTATCCTTACCAAAGTTTCCTGAGTTCCTTCAAGAATACCTAGAGAACTATCAGGATCGTAAGCTTATTTATAGCTCTTCAACTGCCTGCCCGACATGGGTTAAGAAATCGTGTACTGGTTTTTTTTTTTGGGGTGAAATTTTTGGCTTCCGCCTCCGGATCGGTATTCCATAAATCCAAGACAGTTACTTGTCAGCGAGGCATGTAATTACCACCGCCACCGCCGCCGCAGAGAGTCGACGAAATCAGCAATTTCAGTTGCTCGGATCAACTGGCGCCCCACACAGCAGTGGGTCGCCGGACGGCCGTCCAGAGAGCCGCGTTCGCGGCATAAATTGTGTCTAGTAATCAAGCAATTTGCCCTTTCCCAGGGCGAGTCCTTTGGCTGGCCGGAGAGGGGCAGCCGCTGCCTGGCTGGGCCTGGGGGTTTAGGGCATTTCGGGTTCGCTGCAGTCGCCGTCGATGGGCCCGCCAACTGCGGCTTTTTGGTAGCCGCGCTACGCCTGCGCGTGAAAATATTAAACTCAAATTTTTACGAGACTCCAAAGTTGCGCATTAATGCGGTCGCCTGGTTGCCTCTGTTTCGTTTTTCTCTTTTTGTTTTGGCCTTTCTTATTGGCCTGTTTTCTGTATTTATGCTGTGGATTCCATCGCCTTATAAGTGGCAGTTCGCCGCGGCCAACTTGCCCAGCTTCGAATCTGCTAATTGGGGCTGCCTGTGCCCGCATTTGAATTATGCTCACGGCTTAATCCGTTTTTAATGATCATCGTTGGGGCAGTGGAGGGAACGAGGGGGAACCAAAACTGTCCGATTTGGCGTATTTTACTATTTTTACGATGTAAATTAGGGCAGTCGGGGGATAAACTTAAGCGGAAGGTGGAAATTATTGCAGGAAAAGAAGAGCAACATGAAATCAGTTAGGAAATCTGGAAGTGGATGTAGTTAGAGAAAGGTTCTCTATTTTAAGAGTTTTGGCAAAGAATACTGGATTGGGAGACAGGGAACTGCAAGCAGAAAGCTGCTGAAAATTGGGGAGATGATGGCTTTGATTGGGAAGCTTTGAGAAGTACTCGGAGTTTTGGACTTAATTGAATGGAAATGAATCCTAAATAAGATCTTCAGAAAATGCCTTCCAAAATGCTTCACACATCCTTAAAATGTTAAAGACGATCTCTAGATATATTCAAAATAGATCATCAAATTATCGGATTACAGTTTCAATAAAATATAATATAATATATAAATATAATTTCGTTCAATGGGAATGTTGTAAAAAGTCTTCTGCTGAATCAGCAAGATTTGGGTCCACAAATCTTCTCAGGAATTTGCTAAGCTTTAGCGTCTTCAGAGACCTTTGAAAACTTATCTCAGCCTTTCTGAAAATCTACATAAAGCTTACAAATAAAATCCGATTTCCCCTGCTGCCGAAATTCACCTGATCTCTTAAATTTCATGAGCGCGAATCTTTCCCACACAATTTGAATCATTCGACCGGCGATCGATTCATTGATTTATGCGGGGTTTTAATGATTGGCCAATCGAGCCGCCAGCCCGTGTGTGGCTTATATAGCATTTGTCTATATGCATATTTGAATAGCTTGGCCAATTTGTTCGTCTGTCAAAATCGGACAGCTCCGAGGCTATAAAATTGTCAGCGAAACTCGTTTTGTTTGTTTACCCACCGGCCAGCGAGGCTTTCGCATAGAAAATAAAAATAAAATATCAAATTTTATTGAAAGAAAATCACAGCTACCGTCCCCGCAGGTTCAACGCAGGTCCTTCCAGTCGTAGACCCCACAGCCGACCACAGAAGACATAAACGAACCCCTTTGTTTTGCTTTTTGTGGGATTCCTTCTGGGCTCGATGTAGAGCAAAAGATAAAAGACACGACAGGAATTGGCTGGTGGCGGAGGACTCCGGGAGTGGGAACCGTGGGGCCGCAAACAAAGCACAAATCAAGTACACGTGACTGTGAACTCAAGAGGATCAACTTGAAGAGCGGATTGCCAACTGACAGACAGACAGACGGAGAGACAGGCGGCTGGTGGTGGGCCGCCGCTGCTGCCGGTGGTGCTGATGAAATTGTTGGCCGTGTTGTGTGACAACAGCAACAGGCTTCATCGGCTGCTCAAAGTGGAAGCGACAAATTAAATAAAGCACGAAAAAAAGAAAAGAAATGAAAACAACAAAAACTAAAACAAAAGGGCACACACATAAAACAGCAGATGAAAAGAGATTGCTGCTGCCATTGAGGTGGGCATGACGGTCACGCTGAGCGAACGCACGAAAAACGGAGCCCATTGAATGAGTGGCCGGTCGGTGGTCGGCGGTCGGCTGGGCCCTGTGGACGGATATGCTGACAGATCGATCAGCGCTTAAGTTTAGTCAAGTTAAAGTTGAAGGTTCGGTTGGCCACTGAAGCGTTGAAAGCACGAACCCGCCCCCTGGCCAGCTGCCCCTCCTTTGGACGGGCGGGCCCATCCTGGCCGCGCATCGTGGCCGGTTTGCTTTTTGTTGTCTTTTTTCTGTGGTCGTGTCTGTTAAACGAGCCTAATTATTAGTTTACTACCAATTTCGGGCTCCGGCCGGCCAAGTCATGTTAACAGCATGTACAACAAGTCATGAGGCTGCCGCTGCCGTTGGTTGCGGCGCCGATGGCCGATAGGCGGGCTGGTCGACTTGGCCGGGCAGAGTCTGATCACTTGAAGGGTCAATTTTGAGATGCCCGAGGACACAATTCGCATTTCTGGTTGGGCTTTGGGTTTGTGTAATTTCTGTAAATTGATTTAATTGCTGCACTTAAAGTGCCTCCCCTCGGCCGGATTGCGTGCTCGCTGGCTGGCAGCCCGAGGACACAAGGCAGCTGTGGATGTCGATGGCTTGGCAAGCGTGAAAAGCGACCCGAATGGCTGACATTTTCTGCGCAGGCGCACAGCTGTCTGATTGGTCTGATTGTCTGGCTAACAATTTTCACTATTGTTCCGTACGATCGGTGGGCGGCTGGGCGTTTGGTCGGTCGGGGCAGTTTCAAATGTCGTCTCAATTTTTGGCCAAAGCCTGCAATTTACAACTCATTTAAAAAACTCATTAATCCGCTTCGCCATTCAACGTCGATGCCATCGATTACGGCCCAGCAATTTCTACACAGATTGTGGGGGAGATGGCGGAGCGACATTCCATGACGCAAATGAGCAGTTTTGGTTGAGCTTCTCCATGATTAGCTGGCAAGATGAATGTAATTATGGCTAATAATATAGCCGTTGGCAACGTTTTGACTAAAACTGACAGCCTCAGCGGCCGCCGCAGAGACCCCGGGTTAGCCAGGTGCCACCGCCGCTGCCGCCCGGGCAATTGAGGCAACACCAACGCCAGGCGATTGCGAGGCGAGTTGAACGCATTTGTCGTGGCAGCCAAAACGACAAGATTTTGTTTTCTATTGGCCAACCGGCCGGCCGCCAGTCGACCCACCGGCTGTCCAGTTGGCTGAGCTACGGTTTTCCCGCAAACCAAATGAAAATGAATTGAATGCCGTCGGGGTTTATTGTGCACGACTTTTCTGCCAATCGACCGTCGTCAGTGCAGCCGCCCAATCGATCGCTGAGCATTTGTTTGTGCACATTTTACTTGCCATATTTAATTTATTGTTTGCTTAGCAAATGCGGTACGCCACACTCTGCCCTCTTCGCAGTTGAAGAGGCCAAATAGTCAACTGCATTTTGAATGCAGTTGGTAACAAGTGACAGTGGTGAGGTGGGCAGTTCGAGACGGAGAGATTAGTAGAGCTGTGGAGCAGTTGGGCAGTTGAAGAGTTGACAAAAGTAGCACAAATTGATTGCTTAAAGTCATCTGTCCAAGTTTTCAAGTAAAGAGCTTGAATGTAGATTCAAAATTGAGTAGTTGAGTTGTGCAGTTTGTGGAGAATTCCAAGCACAGGGTAGCATGCATATAATCAAGAAGTCAAATGACTTAAAAGAGCATGAGCAGATGCGGAGATGTGCACTCGTTTATTTTGTCTCTTTATCGACTATTCTACGGCTTGTCTTCTGCCCAAAGGGAGAGTTTCTGAAGCTGAATCTCAATGTGATTTTATTTGATTCGTTATTCATAGACACCCTACTATCCTATATGTATAAGAAAGGAACAAGAACTTTTGGTAAAAGGAGTTCAGGAAGGAGTTCGACTTGTAGAAATCCCCGCTTTTGAGTAGTTGAGAAGTTGAACAATCGAAGAGTTAATGAAGTAGAAGGAGAATAGAATAAGTGAGATTTCCCGAGAGTTTTTTGAAGCTATTTAAAGTAAAGTTACCAAAAGATTAATAAAGCAACTCCTGAAGCGGATTCTTGAGCTTCTAATAGTTTCCCTTGGCTTGTTTTCTTTGCTGTTCACTTTCCGCTTCTTCCTTCAGAGTTCAAGTTCCCAAACACATATTCGCATCCCCTCGCCATCATATCTCCAATCACATAGCATTTCCCCTCTGTAGGAAAGAGTATTTCCTGTTCGTAGTGGCCGACAGCCACACTTGTTGTCTTCAAGTTCTGGCATCTTACAGGGTGTTGCACGCTTATAATACGATTCGGATTTTGTTCTGCTTTCTCGTCAGATTAGTGTTGGGCTTTACGCCGTCGATGGTGTGCGGTCGGATCCCCGGCCTGACGCCGGGTCAGCGGCAGTTGTGCGGCGAGACGCCGGACGCTTTGATCGCCTTGGGTGAGGGTCACCAGCTGGGCGCCGAGGAGTGTCAGTATCAGTTTCGGGGCCATCGCTGGAACTGCTCAGAGGTGTGGCAGCGCAACGTCTTCGCCCATGTCATTCATATAGGTGAGTGATGCCCGGCGGCTCGAAATTTCCATTTCTCCTGCATTTTCGCTCTCTCTCTCTCTCGCAGCGTCTCGGGAGGCGGCCTACACCTATGCGATTGCCAGCGCCGGGGCGGCCTATGCGGTCACGGCGGCCTGCGCCAGGGGCAACATCAGCCTGTGCGGCTGTGATGTGCGGCACAAGGCGGCCATGGGGGCAGGCAAGGCGTCAGAGAGCAGCCAACCGGAGGAGCCCTGGAAATGGGGTGGCTGCTCGGCGGACGTGGACTTCGGGATGAGGTTTGCCCGCAGGTTCATCGATGCCCGGGAAATCGAGCGCGATGCCCGCACGCTGATGAATCTGCACAACAACCGGGCGGGCCGAAGTGTAAGTAAACCGAATCCCTACCAACCACCAAAGATACCCTAACTTTTGATTTGTTTTCAGCTGGTGAAGAAGCTGCTGCGCACGGACTGCAAGTGCCATGGAGTGAGCGGCTCTTGCGTGATGAAGACCTGCTGGAAGAGCCTGCCGCCCTTTCGGCTTGTCGGCGACAAGCTGATGCAGAAATATCACAAAGCCAAAACTGTTCAAGCCGTCAGAGGCAAACGTGGACTGAAATTAGTTATAAGCAGGTAGGCAACCCCCCTCCATGTGATTGCTCTTGAGCTAC
Organism: Lissocephala sabroskyi; assembly: GCA_037075105.1. Classification (NCBI taxonomy): domain Eukaryota; kingdom Metazoa; phylum Arthropoda; class Insecta; order Diptera; family Drosophilidae; genus Lissocephala; species Lissocephala sabroskyi. Next base: position 58,504 of record JBAMCP010000117.1, on the reverse strand, counting down.
CCACTCATCCTGTTCTGGCTGTTGCAGAAAGAAGCATCCGGCAGCCGCCCAGAAGCAGCAACTGGTGCCCAAGCGCATGGAGCTGGTCTACCTGCAGCAGTCGCCGAATTACTGCGAACGCAGCATTCAGTCGGGCACTTTGGGCACCGTGGGACGAATGTGCAACCGCACTGCCCATGGCCCCCAGAGCTGTGATTTGCTGTGCTGTGGGCGTGGCTATAACACCCAGCAGATCCGCAGAACGAAGCAGTGCCGCTGCCAGTTCCGCTGGTGCTGCCAGGTCGAGTGCGAGGTGTGCGAGGAGGCCTACGAGGAGTTCACCTGTAAATAGCTGAAATTTTCATCAACCCACCCACCCACAGACAGCAGTCGATGCTGCTTCTACCATAATTCTAGGTTAGCCGTAATTAAGTATTATGAAATGTATTACCGCGAGGAGAGGGAGAGCGACCGAAGGCGTGCAAGGAGTCGCCGAGAAGAAGAGCTGCAGATCTACGAACTTTCCCAAAATAAACTCAAGAATTTCGAAGAACAATTAACCGAAGTGTGTATAGTGGAAGGAAGAATCAAAAGGGAATTAAAGTGTCCTTCTTTTATATGAAAGCACTATTTGATTTCCTGTTGAAATCCTGATATTCAGACCCTCAAGACTTGATAGAAACACACACACAAATTTAAGCACATTCAATAAGAACCACAAAAAAAGCAAACCTGACTTGCACTTTTCCATCCGCAACAACTGCCGGCATCGTCGACCTGCCGCCCTTTTATACAATTTGGGGGCTGGGCGATCGAAGCTTTTGAGCTTTTGGTTGAGATGAAGGCTTTTTTTGTACATCGAGGCGGCCATCGGCTAGGAACGTGCGAGAGTTTAAGAGACAGACAGCCGAATGGGGAAAAGCTGGACAGACAGACAAACGGGCAGACAGGCGGGCAGCGGGCAACTGAGAAGACAGCTAGAAGGACAAATGGAGAGAAGGAGTAAGCGATCAGACAGACGAGAGTCGGACAAGCAGACAGCCGACAAACAGGCGCTAAAGTAGTCAGAAAAATCAAATGAAGAAGCGAGAGAAAGTGGAGAGACAGAAGAGCGGTGGACAGTTGGGCATTAAATCCGGCAGACAGCTGAAAAGGACAAGCTGGACAGACTGACAAACGGGCAGATATGCGGGCGAGCAGTTTAGGAGTAAGAGTAAGCAGCCGGACAGATGAGAGTCTGACAGTAGCCAGAAAAGTCAGAGAGGAAGTGCAAAGTCAGGGGAACGGCGGACAGTCGGGCAGTAGCGCCGGCAAAAGGGGAGACAGGTGGACAGAAGAAGGTAAGGAGCAGCGGCCAAGAATCACTCGTCTGTCTGTTAGAATTTTCCGGGCCTGGCCGTTGCCCTCAAATTTCCACTTACTTCAATTCTGCTCATGCCTTACCAAAGAAAGAGCTTTGTTAAAACTCGGAAATCCCTCTTAATTCGTAAATCAAATTAAGAATCCTTTCTTTCCCTTCTATTCATTTCCCCTTTTAACCAAAATACCAAACCACATGCACCACAAAATCCCGCTGTGAACTTTCCAGCGGCGGGTGATTTAAAATTCATGCACAGCCTTGCCAGCTGCGATGGAAAACCCGCCCCTCGCCCTCCTTCCTTCTTCCAAAGGAAAACGGAAAGCTACCAACGTAAGCCGCCGGCGAGTGGCGTAAAAATGCTTTTGGTATTGGAATTTTCCGTAAGTATTTCTCGCACGTAAAACAAAAATGCCATCACATGCCGATTGCTGTTGTTGTTGTTGGCTGAGTTTTCATTTTTTTGAGGGAGGAAGAAATCGGCAACTGCGCTGGCGCCATCAAATTTCATTGATTGTAATCGCACAACTGGAAAAAGAGACTGAGTGAGAGGTCGAAAACTGAGAGAGAGAGAGAGAAAGAGAAAATGAGTGCCGCACTACCACTATCCCCAAAATCGTGAAACTCACCACAGAGCCCCGAACGTGGGGCTATAACAGCGGCTGGCAGATACCGAAGGCGGTCAGTTCTTTCAGGGTAGTTAGTTGGAAAACGGCGTTGCCGAAAAACGGGCCCCTCCGAGCTGCCGCACAATTTTTTGGGTTAGATTTCAAACACACACACAGCCACCCACCCACCCACAAACACACACACACACACCGACGCACGGCCAAATTGCTGGCTGCTTCAGTGGCAGTTTACTGAGGCTGAGAAAATGTATGTGTGTGTGTGTGTGTGGAAAACTCGAATTCCACTTTACAACTCTACGGAAAAATGTGTACACGCCGAAAAAATCAAATGCAAATTAAAGCCGCTCCCCTTCCCCGCCCCGCAGAAAAGTGAATGAAAAATCGCCCGAATCGAAAAAAGAAAATCATCAAAAATATTTATACATATAAAGTTTGAGTTCGTGGTACCTCTGACCGTGTGTGTGTGAGTGTGTGAGTGTGCGTATATACGCTATATAACCGACCATCCAGAGGCTGCTCCCTGGATACAGAAAAGTGATTTCTTGCAAAATGTTAAGCGCCTATAAAAAAAGAGAAAAAAAAAAACAAAATCGTTTTCAATAAGTGAAGAAGAAAAAGCAAATTAAACCCAAATAATTATGCTACAAAAATAACTAGTAATTGGCTGGCTGGTGGCTCCTTGAAATCCTGCAGATGCGATCATAAAACCAAAAGAGCCACTGGCTGCGGGCAGGCGGCCTATCGATTTCGTGCCGAGAAAAAAATAGAAATTATTATAAATTGCTTCAACCTACATATAAACCCGATGAGATACACACACTCACACACACACACACACGCACACCCATTAAGTTTGAAAAGCTATAAGGAGAGCGCACACACAATGGAGCCGCCGGGCGGCGACGGTGCGGACGGCGAGGCAACGGCTTGTTGGCCCGGTGGGGGTGGCAACTCTGACACAACATTATGCTTCACCCCACTCCACTCTGCGTGCATGTTGGCTCTTTAGGGCCTTTATGACGTTAGCTTCGTTAGTGGTCGGTTGCTCGGCTGTTGATTCGCTCGTTCGTTCGGTCGCTTCGGCTGCCATTGCGTCCCGTTTTCCGTTACGTATTCTCAACTCCGGCGTACAGGATTTTCAGATTTCTGAGCACACAAAACCCCCCACGCTGACTTCACACTCCCCGGAGTACAACCCCGTGTGTGTGTGTGTGTGGGTCAGCTTCGTGCGCGGAATGTGTGTCAGTGGCTTTTCGGGAAGCACTTGGCAGAGTTCGGGTTACTTCAGCGAAAGCCTCGTTAGGCACGCAGATCCTGAGCCGGCCGGGGAGGGAGTTTAACCCGCGACCACCCGCAACTTTAAATTAGTTTAACCCAAAGTGGGCTGCGTTTAATTTGTTTAATTAAAATCCTTCTCCGCCATCTAGCCATGTATATAAATACTCGGTAAATTACCAGCAGCAATAGAAAACCACAGCCAGCAGGAGCCTCTTCCGAGGCTTCGCCGATAGAGAAATTAAAAGAAAAATTGAAGTGAGGAAATCAAGGAAGAATTGAAAAACCAAATCAAAGTGGCAGCAACCGGAAATGCCCACGGCCTCGTCTACCACCGTCACCAACAACCACAACCAAAACAACAACAGCAGCTTACCCTGGTAGTTTTGTGGATGTCTGAGGGCCGAATAAAAAAAATCGCAGCACAGGCAGAAATTCAAATTGTTGCTCGAATCGCGCCCCCTGCCCGCCCCACCTTCCCCCACGTAGAGTGCATTTGGTTGGAACGGCGCCAGTAGTTGTGGACGCCAGGAAAATTAATTTCATTCATTTTCCTTCCCCGGGCAGCGAACGAAAGCCATCAAAATTCATCGTCTAAGCAAAGCGGGTGAGTGCAGGCGGAAATTCAATCCGATTTTTCTATATCTTTGATAAATCTTCTTCACACACACACACACACACCAGCCACCTACACACACTCACACACCGATATTCAAAGCGTTGCTGGTTTGCAACTGCGGTTTCCATTTGATTTCCTCGATGATTGATGTATGTTTGTTAGCGCCATAGAAATACCAAAAAAATACCACAAAAACACACTCATATCTTTAAGATCAATGCATTCGTGTAAACTGTATGTTATGTATTGTAAATCGTATTGTAAACTGTAAGTTTATTTTCCTATATAAGTCACAAAACTTTTTTCTATATGTTTTGGTATTTTTTTTAATCAAAATTTCTCTCTAAAAAGCTCTAAAGATTTTGGTATTTTTTTTTGTTTTGCGGCCATTTTGAAATCTGAATTACGAATTTGATATTTTCGGCTGATTTGCCGACTCCTTAACTTAATTTAAGTAGATTTAAATTCGTGGTAGTTTAGTTTTAATGCCTGCGTAATTTGCCTCATACGCCCCGTAGACAGACTTGCGAATACCCTAGAAGTTAGGCCCATTCCCCCAACTCTTTTTAGATAATTCCCATTTTTGAGCATTTATTTTTGTCGATTTTCTGTTGTTGGCTGCGGAGGCTGTCAATCATTCAGTCATAATTTAAATGAAACCGTCAATTGGTTGTCATTCAAGCAATTCGAAACGCAGGCAATTTGAGGCTTCGCAGGTTCCAGCGGCTTCAAAGGCTCGTCAAGGACGCTTTGGCGGGGCAGGTCGACGTTTGCATGATTTGTCGAGGAAACTTTTCGTTGGTGGCCGCATAACGGAAATGGTAAAACAAATAAGCACCTGCCCCGCCCACACAACGCCTCCTCCGAGGCGGTCTTCTGCCGGTTGCCCTGACCGCCTTTGCGTGTTTGGGCCCAATGTGAATTGGCCATTTTTGTTGTTGTTGGTGGCACTTTGGTCTTTTATGCTTTGGTGTCTTGTTTCGCCGCCTTTGGTCGATTGTCGTTCTAATTTTAGATCAGTGGAATAATTTTTATTGATTTCAAATTTTAACCTTATTTTCCTCTCCGCTCTCCGCCCAACCACCCCCACGTGCGTGTCGCTGGCCGGGCAGGCAGCATAGGCATTTCATGTCCCCCTACCCCCGCACCCGTTGCTCGGTTCGACGGACAACAAAATACGGCAAAAATGTTTTACGATGACGCTATTGTTGAATCGCTGTCGTCGCCTCCCGCTGCCTGTGTGAGTGAGCCTCGCATTTGCGCACTGCCGGCGTGGTGAGTTCGCCCTCAGAGCGGATAGTTCGAGGGGGTTGGGTTCGGTCCGTCAACCTGTTCTTGCGCCGCTTTGGCGCGCAACTTGTGGCCAAAAGTGTGCGGCGGCCGATAACCGCCATCAGAACTGATAACACACCGCCAACAGCAGCGGAAGGGCTTCGCAAGGGGACAACTTTTTGTGCGGATCGCTGGCGGCAGCGCGAAAAAGTAGGCAACACAAAATGACAAGCCAGCGAGCCTGCGAGTCGCCTCAGCTGACAGCTGTCTCCGGGAGGGACAGGGCGGCCGGCCGCCTTGGGAGTGATGTAATCGATTCGGTCAGTAGATTTTCCAGCATCTTTTTCGTCGACTGGCCAAGGCGTCGGAGCGTGGCCAAAGTACTTATGGGTTTTTCGGTCAGGACTTCCGGCCGGGGCGATGGTCATTGTGTTGGCTGCTGACCCAGTCGCCCAGGCACTTGGCTCTTGGGCTCTGTTTACATTTGCACTTGCTGCTGCTTGCTGTTGTTGTTGTTGTTGCTGTCACGTAAATGGCCACTCAAGTGACACACACACAGCCGCAAATCCAGGGACTTGGGCAAGCAAACATTTGAATGGTCTTCCGGTCTGCTGATTCGTTTAGCTTTCATTTGGCCGCTGTCGTCATCGTCGTTGTTGCCGAAGGTGTTGCCGTTGCCGTTGTTGTTTATTTGTTGTTGGCATTTTGTTCCTCCCTTCCATTCATAAAGCATCTGCCCCACCCGCCGCCAGGTGGATGCGTGCGGGCCACTTCACTTTGCCGTCGACGCTGCAGCGTCGAAAAGAAAAACGTGCTCGCCCACACACACTCACGGTGGGCCTGTGTATGTGTGTGTGTAGATCCGGATGTGGCTGGGCTCCTCTTCTAAGCGACTACTCGAGTGGCAATTTGCATGCGATTTGTTTATGTCGAAATGTAAAAGACGGGAATTTGCATGGACCCACCGACGATGTGTCTCATAAATGCTCTTGCCGCTCAGCCACTGCCTTGTGTATTTATATGCTTAAGGATTTAGGTAAAAAGGTTAAGGATATGCAGTCTGTCGGCTTAGCGACTTTCCAGCTCTTTGGCTAATTTCCTTTTGATTTTCTTCCCCTCGATTTCGCTTTCCGTTTTCCCACCTTTAGCTGCCCTTTCCACCCAGCCCACGGGGCGTATGAGGAACTCTGTTGAGGGCTAGTTAGCTTAATTTGTGCAGACGGCCGTCTGTCTGACTGCTGCTCTATAATTGATTTCTTTACCCATTTTCAGGTCACTCACACACACTCACAGACACTCTAACTTCTAGCAAAAGCAATTCAAAAGAATTTATCTTGAAATAGTTGAAACCGAAATCCAAGGCCAATCAAAAGAAAACTTCGTGCATATCAAAAAATACATTGCATTTAACGGTAAAGAGAAAGAGAGAGAGGAGAAACTTCGCCGCCGCCATTTTTATTGCCGGGGCCAACTGAGTGTGTGTGGATGCCGCGGATGAGCCGCGGATTATGTCACGAGACGATTATAATCCAGTAACAAGCTCTGGTGTGCGCAGCCCTGGTCGTGTGCGGCGACTCCAGGAATTGCCGACGGTCGATCGTTCCCCCTCCCGGGACTACGGCGCCCAACGCGGAAGTCCTCTAGGTGAAGATCCCAATTGAATCATCAAATCATCAAAGAACCGATTGATTACTGGAAAATTTTGTGTTTTACTTTTAAGTTTGTATCCTTTTAGCAAGCACAAACGTAGCCCGAGCACAAATGCAATTCTAGCCAACTTAAGATTAAAGACAACGACGGAATCGAATTCGAATCCAATCCAAAATTGTAAATTCAGCTTACGTTTGTGCAAACGAATCGGCCCGAAAAATTTTGATTTTTTATTACTTTCAATTGGCAGAGCGACTCCTTCCCCGACTCTTTAAGTTCCCTAACTATGCTAAACTCTTGATTGTTTTGATTTTGACGCCATTCAATTAACCCAACTAACTTCGCATTTTCAATCAAAATTCTCGACTGCTCTTTACTTTCGATGCATGATAAAAGCTTAGATCGGATCTAGTCTGATGCTATTTGTCTAATCCGCAACTGAACTGTGCAATTGGCCTCGTGGACGGGCAGTTTCAGACGGTTTTATATTTTCTTTAGTTGTCTTCTTTTGTTTTTTGAATGAAAAATTGATAAAGATTTCTTTTGGAAATTCCTTTCATTTCTCATAGCAACTAACTTACTTACTAACTAACTTAACTTACTAATACTAATGCAAATCGAACTAAAATCTATAATTTTATCTAACATCACACGCATGCGCATGGTACATTTTTCGGTTTCGCTTCGAATCATGCAAATTTTTGCTCATTTTTTGTGTGTAAATTATTCCATTTAAAAACTTTGTTTCAACTCGTTTCGTTTCATTTTGTCAACAATTCAATTTGAATTCACACACACACACACACACACACTCGCACACGTGCACCACACGATTTACCCTCTGTGATCTGTGAACATGCGAAATGCAAATTTTTTTTGCGGTGGGGCCGACGCTGCAAATAAATCAACGTGAAAATCATTTGCATTTAATGTTTATATGCATACAAAATGGTTTTACAGTTTGAAATCTTGTAAATTGCATTATCCGTCAGCTATACGAAAACCGTTAGGCAGCTACAAAATGGCCGACTGAGCGGAAGTCGGCGAGCGGGAATTCCAACTTTTCATTTCGGAGCCGAGAAAATCAAAGCCTCAAACTGGATTACAACTATGGTTAGTTTCTTAGAGTTGAATGCATAAGGAAGCTAGGAGAGGTCAAAGAGATAATCTCAGGGAAGTTTAGGTTCCCCCAATACCATTTTTAAGGTCGCTTTTCAGTACTGAAATCTCAGACAGTCTAAAAGGAATCGTTCCTTGATTGGATTTTCTGTAGGCTTTAGATTAGGGAATCCCAGGGAATTAATAGCCTTTATCATGATCTCTTCAGGTGTTTCTTAAGAAACCTCTTCTCGGTTCTAGAGACTGATATTTGAGGGGCTTTGAGTCGCTTGAATTGATGAGCTAAGAAGCTAAGGAGTTGTTGTTTTAGGCCAACGAAAGCTATCCAAGGATCCCTGGTAACCAACCAATCTTTAATGTTCTTACTTAATTCATTTTCCCAAGTCCTGAAATCTTCTGCTCTAAGTTTTGTGGACTTTATTGCCTGTAGTCTCCGAAATTATTAAGAGTCGTCTTGTCTTAATCAAAGACAGAGAATTGGGAAATACTCCAATCTATTAATTATTTGTGGAAACTTAAGCCGTCAGTGGAAAAGCAGAGAATCTTTTAGGTCCTACAAAGGAAGTTAAAGACGTTCTGTCTGAGATCCACAAGAACTCTGAGTGAGCAAACCTTGTGAAGGATTTCACAAACTTCTCAAAGTTCTGCTGGTTCCAAAGGTCAAAAGTAGTTGGCCTGACTTTCGAGGCATTTATGGGCACTCAGAAAATCTGTTAGGCCTGCCATTAGCTTGCCTCCACTTTAACAGCCCGAATGTCCTTGAAACCCCGGAGAAGTATGACAGGCGACGCATTAAAAACCATCAAAACCAAAGCCGAAAACCCCGTGGGTCCCATGTGCCGCGCGGTCAAATAAAACTCAATTAGGCAGGTGGCTGAGCGAAAGGTCCTGCCAGTTTGGCGGTTGGGCGGCTGCTCTTCCGGCAGGCGAACTTTGAAAGCGCATTCGCGGTGGTCGGCCAATTAGCGTTGCCAAGTTTGCAATATAAACCGGCCTCGGCCTTTCCACCACTCAGGTGAAATTATGGTTATTATTATGGTCTGCCGACGGACTAATCAACCCAACGGAAAGCGAGCCAGCGCCCCTCGCCCAGCCGAACAAATAAGCTGGCAAATTTATGACTTATATATGAAAGAGGCCGAGTGACGTGCAAGGACAGAAAAGAGCGCGCCGGCAAAGAAGAACCGCAAATTAAGTTTCCGAGCACGGCAGCCGCACGCCCCAGGAGCGACAGGACCTGCAAAATGATTTCGTGCCGACAAAGGTTCTTCGCACCGTCCGTCAGCGCTGTCGGTTGGCAACCGCAGAAACTAAAACTGAAATATGAGCGACTCTGGCAGGACCCAAAAAATTCTAGGACCCGGCAAAAGTGCCAACAATGTGCTTAGTTTATGTGTTTTTTATGCAAAAGGCATGAGGGGGTTGGGGGGGAATTTTATATTTCCAACAAACATGAACAATAAACAAACACATTTTTGGTTGCTTTCGAGTTTTTCAGCTTTTCTCTTTTGTTGTGTATTTTTTTTTTTTGTACTAACCTTTTATGAGTTTTTGTGGTTACCACGAATTAGAAGACACCCTGCCGCGAATTAAAAGCTCTACCGAGTCTAGCACTTTCCTAGTTTTCCCACTAGTTTTTCCTTATGAATTTCTTACGCTGACTTTTGAGTTTGTTCGGTTGGAAAACCACTCACAACACATGCGAAACCCGATTACACTCACACTACCCACAGGCCAAAAGAATACGTAATCCGTACCCGTCATCCTCATTTGATCATCGTCATGAATTCTGTATGATTTGCAGCAATGGGCAGTCCATACTACCGCGACATGGATGAGCCCACAAGTCCCGCTGGGGCGGGACATCATCGCAGCCGCAGCGCCAGCAGACCACCGATGTCACACGCCATGGACTATCCAAGTAAAGGCGACTCACCTTCAACCAGGCGATTCTCGATTTCGATTGATCTTGTTTCGTTTTTTCGCTAATAGGAACCCGCTATCAGTCGCTGGATCGCGGTGGACTGGTGGATCCGCACGATCGCGAGTTCATTCCCATCCGTGAGCCGCGGGACAGATCGCGGGACCGATCGCTGGAGCGGGGCTTGTACCTCGAGGACGAGCTGTATGGACGTTCGGCGCGGCAGAGTCCCAGTGCCTTGGGAGGTGCGTGCTGCTCTCCTTTTTCCTTAAAGGATTCGATTCGATTCAGTGGTTTTCTTGGCAGGCTATAACACCGGCATGCCCACGTCGGACCGGGCGTACCTGGGGGATCTGCAGCACCAGAACACAGACCTGCAGCGCGAACTGGGCAACCTGAAGCGCGAGTTGGAGTTGACGAACCAGAAGCTGGGCAGTTCCATGCACAGCATCAAGACCTTCTGGTCGCCGGAACTGAAAAAGGAGCGCGCCCTGCGCAAAGAGGAGAGCGCCAAGTACAGTCTGATCAACGACCAACTCAAGCTCCTCAGCACAGAGAACCAGGTGAGCCAAGGACCTCTTTGATCTCTTACACTAGCTGACTGGTGGTTTGCAGAAACAAGCGATGCTGGTGCGTCAGCTGGAGGAGGAACTGCGCCTGCGGATACGTCAGCCGAACCTGGAAATGCAGCAGCAAATGGAGGCGATCTACGCGGAGAACGATCACCTGCAGCGCGAGATCAGCATTCTGCGTGAGACGATCAAGGACCTGGAGTGCCGGGTGGAGACCCAAAAGCAAACGCTGATAGCCCGCGATGAGAGCATCAAGAAGCTACTGGAAATGCTCCAGGCCAAGGGAATGGGTGAGTTGTGCTCGATTAGCAGGTGGTTTGGTCTAATTTCCTGGTTGCAGGCAAAGAGGAGGAGCGGCAAATGTTCCAGCAAATGCAGGCGATGGCCCAGAAGCAGGTAAGTCGGTTGCTTTCTCCTTTCGAAGTTTCTTCCTTAAGCTTCAACCACCCACCAAAAACCACCAACATTGAGTCCAAGGGCCCCACGAAATGCGCGCTCACCGAATACTTTAAATATTCTTCCATTTGCATTTCAATCGTTCTCGCGATTTCGTGGTGGCCACAATGCTCTTGAAAATGATTTCGTACACAGATAAAAAATTTAAAAAAAAATACCAAAGAATCGCATTGAAATACAGAAAATTTGATTGTTCGACTTTAAACTTGCAACGGTCTTGAATTTGCCCCGACGGTTGTTGTTTTTCATTTCGAAAATTCCCACGCCAAACCAAATTTTTGTATATAAACCGACTACAAATTTATACTCTATATTCCCTGCATATATTATATTTTTCCTGCCCCGGCACACGACTCTTTTTTTTTCTGGTTCCCTTGAAGCCAACTGCCAATTTTTGTTTTGTTTTTTTAGCTTTGCAGTTTGGTGGTCGTAGTTCTCGTTGGTTTGTTTCGCTGTTTGTTTGTCTGTTTATTTTCCGTAGGCACTGTTGAGTAATTTTCATTTCACACACACACACACACCCAGCCACACACACGTATAGAGCTTTCCATTTGCCACGTAGACAACAAGGAACTTTATAAATAGAAATTCATTTATGCCGACACGTTTCTCACAGTTTTTATGTCGTTTAATTAATTTTGAAAACTTTTACGACTGCTCTCACTCAATTTGATGAGTGCCAAGCGAGAGAGGCAGCCAGGAGGCGGGCCCAAGACGACGAGTTAGGGAGGCGGGGCAGCTGTTCTCAATGAATGAGAGCCAAGGCGCCATTGTAATTAACATGAAATCCCAAGGACAAACAGGACAGCCAGGACCAACAGACAGACAATTTAATACACTCACTGTAGTTGAGAGGACGGCCCGCCTCCTTGCCGCCTCCTGCTTAGTCTTTTAATGCCGCTCGGCATTTAATTTCAACGGCAGGCAAATCCTCGAGCCTGCGAGTCGCTGCTTTGGCTCCTTTTGACCCGATTTCGTTTCCTTTGGCCCGCTTCCTATTTTTTGTTTTTTGCTCGCCTTTCTATGTTCGCTTTTCTGGCAACAATGAAATTCAATTTGGCCGCATTATTTGTTGCATACTTTTTTGGGCCGCCAATAGAGCGTCGCGTCGCTTTGAGTGCTGCACTTTGGTGGCTGCCAAAAGTTCTTCGTACAAAATTGATGACCGGAATGCATTGCTCACGCTCTGAATTTGAATTTATGTGGGGACCCACAGCTGCGACTTAATCATCATTGCCGGCGACGCCGACGACGGGTGGCTGACAGGCTAATCCTTCTCTCCCAGCAGATCGATGGCCATCAGCCTTAAACATTTGAATGCTGTCAGCTGGGAAATTCATATAAATTGTTGTCTCATTCATATTGCTGCGGCAGTCTTGTCTCGTTTGACCCCAGGCCGGGCACTTGGGCAGACGGACAATGGAGACAGACTGTCCCCAAGGACGAGCAGTAAACAAAACTGCTTATTACTGATAAAAATTTGTAATTACGCATGCCCAGCCGGGCACACAACGGCCACGACAAAGTGCTCGCTGCGTATACAAAAATATTAAGTACACTTCCCACTTACCCCCTCCACTCGCCCCACACACACACAGATGGACAAAAGGGACTGCTATGGTTGGCCATTGGTGTTTATTGTGTGGCAGGACAACAGCAACGCCAACGCCGCCACCGGCCCCTGCCCAGCAGCATAAAAGGACCCAGGCAAACAAGCGGACCCCCGAATCGGCTCGATGGTAAACAGGACACTGTCCGTCTGTCCGCAATGCCCATTGGGTCAGATAAATAACCTTCATAGGAAACTTTCAGGCCGGCAGGCAGTGGTGGGCGGGCGGAGGCGCCGACGATGACGAGGGCATTAAAATCTTTTAAAAGTATTTCTATTTTTGTCTACTGCTCTTCTCCGCAACGATCAACTGGGTCTCCGCATCAGCCCAGTTGAAGGGGGGAAAAGATAAATGAATATTCACTTTAAATTCTTTAAAAATCAAAGGGGTTTCAGGGAGATTTGAATTGAATCAAATCAAAGAGATCAGCATTCCAAATGGACTTAGATTCCAGGACCTGCTGCGGATCTAGCCTAATTCAGGACTGTGATGATGAGCCTTAGTCTTGATTAAGGATAGAGTATTCCATTCTTGGCATTCGCCCCGACCGCACTAAATTCCGAGGTCGGCTTTGGGTTGCCTTTGGCTGAGTGCCCATTTGGCAATTTATGCGTAGAGTCGCGTGCCCCAAATCTCTGAATGGTCGGTCAGTTGTGGCGACTCGGCTTGCCGATGCTTGAAATTAATTTGTCACTCAATCCAATGGCGAGTGACGGCAGCGGGACACTTGACCGTTGCCAGTAATTAAAAATCATCATGTGGATTTCGTTTTTTGAACGGCCTGAAAAGAGCCACAAAGCAAATGCCTCCGCTCCTTTAGGATTTTCCGGGCTGGCATTGAACGGCGCCAGCGACGAGCAATTAAAAGTTGTTGCGCGTTGCGTCCGCCGACAGCGTCCATTCTGTTTGCCATTACAAGGGAAACGATTTTGTGAGACGCACACACGTTTCGAGGTCATACATTTCCAGCCATTTGTTCATTTCGGTTCTTGTTCAGATTTTTTGCTGTTCGCCGGCAAACAAAACGTCCGTGAATGTCGGTCGCTGGGTCGCCGAGTGGGTGGATGACTGCAATCTATTTATTTTCGATGCTATCTATGCTAAACTTTAATTAATCGTACGTGTTCTCGTCGTTGTGGGAGCCACGGGGCCCCGCCTTTCTCGGTCTTCCGTTCAATTGAATTGCGGGGAAAAACACATGCGATTATTTTGTTACTCGAAAGTTTAACCAAGCGCAGTTGAACGCTTCTAATTTGTTTATCTCCGGGCCAGTGGAAATGGCAGCGGATGGAGTGCAAATTGCCAGCAGAGAAACCAACAGAAGGCGCCCGCCTTCCCCCCTTTTCAAGGATGTGCGCTTCCATTTCGGGCAATAAAATGAAGGGTTTACTTTGCTCGAGGGCCTGCCTCGCTCACCTCTTTCAATTTCATTAAACGGGTTGGAACTGAAAGCTTCTCTTGGCTGCGGTTGTTTGTTTTGCGGGTTTTGTGTGGGAAGAGCGAACCAACCTAACTTTTTGTCGACGATCAAAAGACCTCCTTGAGTTTCTTGATGCTTTGCCAGCTGTAGCAGAAATCAAACCCAACCTCACTTAACTTTAACCCATTGTAGAATTCTTGATCGATTCAAATGTATTTCATTTAAGATTGCTTGATGATTTCTTCGTGGAAATCAAACATAACCTTATTTTTGTTGAGCCGTCTGATATTTCTTGCATTGCGTAATGGAATTGATTCCCATTTGGGGAGTAAATGTAATAGCATTTGTACGCCGAATAAACTTCTTTGTTGTTTGCGAAATTGATTTGAATTCATGCGAAAATCAACCATAACCTCACTTAACTTAAAGCTAATTAAGATTTGCGATGACAGAACCATCAAAGTTTATGGAGGAACATCCCTCAAATCGAAACGAGGCCACTAAAAATCTTTTACATAACCAAAAAAACCGCCAATCCTCCCCACGTAGCCGCCCCGCCCCACCGATTGAATTCCTCGTCGTGTCCTTCATAACCGCCCTGGTGGTCGTTCCCGGAGCTCATGTTTATTTTATATATACTGCCAGCGATATTCCAATGTATATAGAGCAGCGCATTTGTGCCACAAATTTTTATTAACATTTTTTATGGCCGTTTAACGGACGCCTCTCTGTCTGGGCCGCATGTGGTTGGTGTGTGCGCGGCTGGCACACACACAACACACAGCTTGATTTGGAGCGTGAAATCAAGAGATTCGCTCAAGAGGAGCCGGGGGTGAGTAGAACAAAAAAAAACAACAAAACTTGCGCAAACCCACAGCTGTGACTCCCGCGCTAGTCCTGCTTGTTTAGTGTCCCCGCCATCGCTCCACTTTCCCAGGTCCGGATAGTCATCTGGGCTATGCCAACACACACCCACACACACATACACATACACATTCCTGTGCACTCAGTCAAGTGTGAATCATAAATCGAATGATACGATGGCCGCAGGCAAATCCAAGTGAACTCGCAGGACCAACGAAATTTGCTGCTCGCCAGACGCAAATCAATTAGCCGACACAATCAGCCGGCTGCCGGGAGTCCATCAAGCGAGAATTGAAATATTTATGATGCCAATGTGTGCGGTCGATTCCGAGAGGAGTTTACTCTAAAATTCATACAACAAGGACGTGTGGGTTTGTCAAACAAATTGAAAGGCAGAGGCGGCAATAGCTGAATTCTAATTAGCAGAAGCAGAGCGAGGAGAGCGCGGCAAGTCGGCAATGTGTGTCCTGCGGAGGCTAAGCTCATGCACACGCATAAATAATGGAAGGCAAAATAAGCCGGTTGGGTCGGCAGGACTGGCGTCGTCCCTTAGGCCCGTGCGGTGGCCGCGTGGGCGGCTTGGGTTTTCCTTTGTTATGCATTGGCATAAAATAATTACATGGCCTGCCGCAAAATGAATTTTTAGCCAGGCAAGCAAGTCGATTTTCGGTGGGGTATTTTTTCTCTTAATGCTTAAAAGTTTTCCTCGGCTCGAGGGCCCAATTTGGTAGTCTAATGCAGTTGGGCTTAAACTAAACCAAAGGATCAAGCAGGAAGCTTAAATGGCTTCCAAGTCGCCTTGCCCAAAAAGTATGCTATGATTCTTGGCAAATCGATTGCCCGCAGGAGCCTCCACTAACAGTAAATTAAGAAAGCATTCTAGTCCATTTTGAAACTTGACACTCTTCTGCCTCCCCCTCAATTTCAATTGCCCTCCGGGGCGCGCTGAAGCGTTGCAACGACCAAGCGCCAAGTTCGGTTCGGGTTTCGCCTCTTGCACCTCCAATTGAATAACGCAATGTAATTATAAAGTGAAATTACCAACGCACTTGCCACCCGCCTATGGCGTCCACGGCGTCCACGCCGCCTGCCGATGATGGCATTTCGTTTATTTGAATAGCAATGAAAATGCCGTTGGTCCGGAAAGCGCACTCGTCCCACGGAGCGTATGACGCAGCGCTGCCAGCGCTGCAACGCAGCCTGGCAAATGAAATGAAAACAATTAAGCAGCAAGCGGAAATGCGCAGTAAAGCGAACTTTGCCAGGCCATCACCCCAGCTCCGCCGAATGACCCAGCCTCGCACCTTCTCTGACCAAAACTAGAACGATGGCAGGGCATCCAAAAAGAGCAGATTCTCTGTCGGTTGTGTGAGGATCTTTTCTTTCCCTTAGAGACTCAGAATTTGAGTTGGTTAAAGAAGATTCCAGCCAGCCCGTTCTAGGGAACGAGGATCGCTCTGGGTTTCTAGGCAAACTGGAAACCTTCATCAGCTGCCGCTTCGTGGAGTGGGAAAAGCAGAGCCAATGGCGCTCAGCCTACCCAGCAGCTGCTCACAATCGTGTGACATTTTCAAGGGGCGCCAGCGGCATCGCTTTATTCCCAACGTCCTGCTCGTCCCTTTTGCCATTATTGTCATTCTTTTCGCTGGTGGATGTCACTTTCAATTGATTTATCGATTTCCATGCAATTGAATTTCAATTTAAAACGACCAAAAGCAAACACTCGACCAACACCACAGCCACCGTCGTCCCCCGGGCCCCACAGATCGGCCACATCCTGCCTCCTCACGGTTGCCTGTTGGTCACGGCGCCCGGCCGGCGTTGGCGTCATCGCAGCCGTTGTCCTGCTGCGTTGTGTATGCGTAATTGTGGGTGGAGTTGGTGGTGTCTTCGTTTCCCATAATGCATTGCGGTTGGCAATGCATCAACTCGACTCCGCCTCGGCCGCCTGGCCACCCCCAGCGTGCCAATTCACCGGCATAAACCGCACACCAATTTAATGAGCTTCAACCGGCCAGGCCATTATTCATGAAGTGTGGGCGGTCTATGCATCGGCTAGCTCCGTATATTAAATTTTATATTGCCCAGTTAAAAGCGACACAGAGTAGGGAGGAGTGCCTGTGGGCGGTCGTTTCGCATAGTTAGGTTGATGGGATCCCGTAATTGCCGGGCATAAACTTTGCCAGCGTTTTCAAGAGTCTAATGCAAATTTAAAAACTTCCCGCTCGGCATCTACGTGATTGAATTCGCATTCAAATGAACTTTACCCAACTATTCCGGTTGGTCGTCCCCAGCGTTAGAAGCTTAAAAGGTTCCACCGTCAGCATCGAGTTTCCGGTTGACTTAAAACGAATGCAAAATGCGTTGCCTACTTTTTGGGGCGGCCATACGAGTCACAGTTGGTTGAGCGGCTGCAGTAGCCGCAATCCCAAAAGGAATCATATTGATTGAAGATCACATCGATTCAATTTTATCTAAGCTTAATATTAAGCGTATTTTGGAGTAATGTCTTTATGAAATTCGGGGATCTGTGTAAGTTTTTTTTAAAGAAAAATATGAAATGATTTAAATGCCTTGAGCAATTTTCGTTTAAGACATTTGTAATATAAACAGGTGCTTCGTTTTTACTGAATTCCCAGGGCCACTTCTCGATAAATGGAAGGCAATTAAAGGCTCTTAAAAATATACCTAGCCGATTAATTGGGTCAAATAACTTAACGGGGGTTCATTCGTTTGGACTTTAAATGGCTGCGGCTCTGGCTTTTTGACCCCCGACCGGGAGGGAGCCAATGCAATTTTTCATTTACTTAAATGCATCGGACTTTCACCCCATTTCATTGGACCGAAATCACTTGCAGTCTGCGAAAAACAACAAAACCCATTTTGCGCCCTACAAAGTGCGGGAAACTTTACACCCGCCCGCAGTGAACAGCAGGGGGCGGCTGGTTGGCCCACAAAATGACTGACTGCCACAATCAGACAACCGTTGCCGTTTCAACAGCTGTTAACACTAAAAAACGAATAACCCAAACTGTGCAGAGACTGCAGTTGGCAGTGTGGCCGTCGAGAAATTCTCATCTGGCAATGCCCTAAATTTACCGCAATTGCAGCAGCAGCAGCAGCGAGCGGCCAACGCAACGTTTGCCATTTTGGATGCTCAACGAGGGCCGCTAATTTCCCGCCCCGCGCTCCATCCACTGTTACTGTTATTTCGGCCCAAACATCGAAAGCTGTAAACATTAACGACCCACGGCAACAGCAACAACAACAACACGAGAAAGCCACAAGCCTCGTGGTCCGCCAATCAATAAACGACGGCAGCTTTCCGCCGCGCTGGCTTGAGCGGCTCTCGCCGAAGCTTTTACGATTTAAGTAGAACGAGTCAAAGTTGTAAAAGCTTCGCTGCTGCGAATGCAGCTGCACTTCTTGCCGACCACATGACGCCCCCAACTCTCCGGCTGTGAGTCGTTTGCCGGCAACTTTCACTCAGAGGACAGCGGAGCTTTTGGCCGCTCTGTGGTCTCGTGATTCGCAATGAAAGCTCCGTAGGCGCGGGCAGTTGTATACGCAACGTTTAAGCTAACGGTACATGAGGCACGGACGAGTCTAAACCGACGCGCGCACACACACAGCGGTACACACGGACACACGGACACACGCATACCGTGTAAGCGATTTAGGCTACATAAAGGAAAAACTTGTGACGGTCCGTCGGTCGGTCGGCGCGGATTTGCGGTCCACGCTCGACACATCGAGAAAGCGAAATTCAATTTTCTCAATTCCCCAAACGTGGCGCGCACAACAACAACCACAACAACAACGACAACGAAATTCCCCCACGCGCGCGTGTGTGTGTGAGTGTTTGGAATCCTTCAAAAGGATGTAGAAATCTTAAGAGCATTTCAATTTGTGCCTTGAGAAGCAAAAGTCTCCCGAAAATCGCCACAGTGTTTTAATCTGCCCAGTGAGTTTGTGTGAGTGTCACCGAGCGGACCTCCGAGCTGCGAAAGCTGGAAAAGGGTTCCCAAACAAATCCCAAGTGAAAAACTGGCAGCCGAGCAACCTCAGCAGCCGCAGCTCTCAAAATCGATAATTTAGCTTAAGTCCGTCGACGGGCGGGCAGGGGCGGCCAACAAAAAAGGCCAAAGGGACACAGCAGCCCAAAAATCCAGCAGACTCACTGCCACCAGCAGCAGCCGCCGCCGCCGCCGCCGCCGCGGCCAACAAAAACAACTGAAAATTCTTTCTTTTCTAGCCAAGTTAACTGGCAGCCACGGCGTCGTCATCATTGCCGCCGTCGTCGTCATCAATTTTTATTTGCTCTCTCTGTCTGGCCACACACAAGTCCACGTATCCTCTGCGTGTGCGAGTTGATTTTTGTGGGCCAGAAGGTTAGCAAGCAAATTAGGCAGATGCTCCGGCCAAGCAGGAAGCGAAATCAGCCCCAGATAAGGCAAAGTTCGCTCAGTTCCCCCCACTAATTTCTAGATTGAGGCAACTCCTCGAAAACAAACACATCAAAAGCTACACACCGAGAGGGGCTGTTGTCGCCGTGTGTGTGTGAGCGTTGACGGCTTGAAGGCGCCAGGAATCAGGACGTAAAGTCAAACCAACAAGCAAAGAAAATACAGAAATCATTAAAACTTCAGATATATTCAGATTTATAAATATATCTCCCGATCCAGATTCAGGGACTACAGAAAATTATAAAGCTGAAGACTCAAACAAGCAAAGCCAACGGAGAGCCAAAATTTGTTTATCGTTTTGGTTCTTAAAGGTCTGAAAAGGCTTTCAAGGCTATATAATCTATAGGGAGATTAAATATTCTCTCTATCTTTAAGTCTTTATCGGTTTCCTTGTTAGTAAGCAAGATTCAATAAGCTGAAGCAAAGCCGTCGAAAGGCAAAGTGTATTCTGTCTAATTGACTCCCAAAGCCTTCAAGAAGCTCTTTTAACTTTAGAGATATTCTATATCCTCTTTAAAACCGATCTAAGAATTTTTGATTTGAGCTTGTTGATAGCAGCAGAAGTTAAAGACTGAAAAAGACAAAACTTCCTGCCAAGAAAACTGAACAGAGTTCAGCAACAGAAGTTAAGGTTCTCAAAAGACAAATCTTCCTCTAAAGTAAGCTGCATTAAGTCTAAAGGACTCTCCAGTCTTTAAAGACAATCTGGGAGATATCTAGAAAAAGATTTCTGATTCAGGAAGCGAACTCATCAGATTCCCTGGTTCAAGAGTCTCAAGGTGGCTTCTGGTCAGACAGCCAAGCCACTCCGACTTTGCAATGCGCACACACACATGGGAACACAGTCTCGCTAACGGTATAAATTTGCTTTCAGGCGCGTAGGCGGAAACGCATTTTGTAAACTGAACCACCGTAAGTTGCAGGCAGTTTAAATTACATAAAATAAAAAAAACGAGAAGAAAACTCAAAGAGAATAAGGAAATTATAAGCCCCACGCAGGGCGAGCAGTACAACGAACTACACTTATTTGCATAGCAACGACAACAGCAACAACAACAATAATAAAAGCAACGACAGCGGCAGCAACAACGACCGCAACGACAGCAACAACATAAAGTCAAGGCATTCGGAGGCGACCCACAGCGAAATCATAAACCTATGGACAATGCCTATGTCTACTATAAGGTACAGAAACGCCAGCAATCAGTTCATCATTAACAGCGACAACAACACCAGCAACAACAAACAACAACAACAAGCACTGCAGTTCGACTTCGTTTGTCATTCGTTTCATCAACGTCACCGCCATCATCATCATCTTCATGCTCATCATGGCCACTCCTCATTGATAGTTAACACAACTCCATTATAATGCCAAATGCACTACAACAACAACAACAAAAATCAAACAACAAACTCAACGCTCGTCAGTCAATCATTTTTTTTCCCTCTATGACAAACGTGGCGGTTGGAGGCGTCCTTTTGGTTGGGGGCGGGCGCACAATTTCACCTTTAAATTTAGCACACACACACACACAACACACACACTTAGACTGCCTAGACAGCCCCCATTATTTGCCTAGTATGATCCATGGAATCCGCTTTCCGCAGTCGAGGTATCGGCAGTTGCACCTGCAGCGATCTAACCGATTACACGGTAGACTGAAAGCGAGCCCTCCACCCACCCACCCGCCGGCCATTGTATACATATAACTCCGAGTGTTACTCCTTTTTCGCACACACGAAGGATATTCGATGCCGGGGGAGCTGCCACCCGCCAGACACTCGCCAAATGGCCAACGTTGCAAACGCCGTGGGCTCTTAAAGCACTCGCCCCGGCACAGTGGGCCGAACAGAGTTTGACAATCGAGAAATGTACAAGAATTCCTCTTCGTTCGACCTTGGAAAGTGAAGAGTTGTGGGCCGAGGGAGGTGAGGTTTTCCTTTTTTGTCTGGGGTTAAGTAACCTTGAAAGTCCTTTTGACAATTTTGTGATACAAGAATGTTGGGAATGTGGCTTTTTGGCAAATCTTCTTACCCTCAGTCGTATGGCTGTCGAAGGTTCGTCAGCCCAGCAACAACGCTTGGCATTCGCTTTTCTCATTAAGGAAGCTATAAAAATTCTTTTCGCAAGTTTTTTAATAAAAGAATTCTACATAATTTTCTTTTTTTGAGACCCACCGGCATTTCTAACGACCGCCAACTAAAAAATCCCAACCCGAGTTCAGTTGCGTGTTTTCACGGCGACGGATGGGTCGCTGTTTGTGTGGGTGAAACGATATACATCGCCCTGAAGGAGGAGGGGTGGGGTGAGGAGTGCAATGCTTCTTTCCTTCCTGTGTTTCCCGGGATTGGCCAACCAAGCCAAATTACATTGAAGTTGTGCAGTTGAAAGTTGAAGTTCAACTGTGAAATGCGGTAAACTTTTTCGAAATCCCTCACTCAAACGCCCTCCAGTGATTGCAGGCAGACACACACAGGCCGCCGCCACGGCCTTTCCACACCCTCACAGGCCAGCAAACAAATTGCAATTCTTCAAAAGTGCAGCAGACTGCGGCGATTTTTCTTTTGCTGTTACTTTTCCGGTTCTGCTGGGGAATTTGTGGCCTCAACGAGTTCCAGTCGCTGGCTTTAGGCTTCAGGCATTTTAAAGTTGCCTGTTTCGGTAATTTAGGCAGAGTTAACGGCATTTGGCGTTCGCGAATTCGTTGGTGGAATTGGCGGCTGGCAGGCAAAAAACATAGCATACTTTTCAGCGCCATGCTAATGCCTTCGCCTGCTGACATGTAATTAGTGAAATTTGTAGGTTATAGAACCTAGTTAAATGAACGGGCTCAAGTGCACAAACACAAACGTTATATGCTCCGCATACCAAGTGACTTTGCCACACACACACGCGCCGACTCAAAAAATGAGAGACGTGCAGCGGCAGACGCACGGCTGGCAGGCTTGTCCGTGACGTACGGCCATCCGCTCATTAGCAGAAAAGCTTTAACGCGTTTCGCAATTGTTCCACCCACGCAGCCCATTCCCCGCCACCCCTGCCCCGGTCGTTACTGTTTATGCTTTGTTTCAGGGAAAAAAGTCTGTGGGCCGGGCGGTAGCGGGTGGGTCGGTGAGTTATTGTTCCTGAGCCAAAATCATAGGGGCCAGGGTAGCGGTAAACGCACCGAATGCCATGCACTTCATAAATGTCACTTGAAATACATTTTGCCTAACCCACCCGCCGCCGTCGGGGGATGCGCTCAGCACGTGCGTGCAAAATGAGACAATTGAGAGGGAGAGATCAACAACAGGCAGACAGCCAGTCACTCAGGCCCACCGACAGCCAGACAATGTCAGGAGGCGTAGGCTTCCCAGCTGCCCTGACTGGCAGCCTGACTGACGGGCTGGATGATGGCTGGCTGGCCTTGTCCCAACACTCGAAACGTGATGATTTGTCATAATTACAAAGCCCCCCCATCAGCCCACCTCCACCAGCCAGCCGAGCAAAAAAGTTCGTTACTTTTGCTCAGTGCTCTCGATGCGTTGGTGGCGGGGTCCCCGGGCCGCTTGGGGTGCTTTCTGTTGGGCCTGCACGTCCATCAAAGCTGCATTGTCGACTTTACTGCTTCACTGTTTGCTGGCCAGATTGGATGCTCTTTTCCAGATTGAAGCTGGTCAGGTTTCCTAATTTGATTGATGCTCATGGCTCGAATTTTGACTTGTTAGCTTTGCATTTCCAATAGGCCTTCAAAGGAAGCCAATAAACAAAGTTACTCAGGCCTTAGAGCCTTAAAGACTGCTTAAAATTCTCACTCGAAAGCCATAATTTTTGGCACACTGGAGAGGCTCTTTAGAGTGTGTGGTCATTTGTGTCCTCTACACACTAAATCAGATAATTTGTTGGTAAATTACGATTATCTTTTGGCCATAAATCGAAGAACAGTTTAGCCTTTCCCTGGCCTGGGAATTGACGGTGCCTCGGCTCACATTTCGGTGCCTTTACGAAAAGAGTAACTCCTGTTTTGCTTGGCCCTGCTCGGCTTTTCTAACCTGTCTCTCTTTGTTGTCATGGACAACTTCCTGCCCTTTATTTGTGGTGCCAAAATCTGACGTTTCACATATCAAAGTCGACCCACACAGCCCCCCAGACCGCCCTGCTGAAGGCTGTGGCAGTGCACTGGCCGATTGAAGGGGAGTTCTTCTGACCGCCTTTCATGTCGGCCTAAAATGTGAGCGGCTCTGTGGTTGCCGGGAGAGGGAAGTGCGTGCCTAAGCGAGCCATAAAAAGCGTGCTGTTTAAAGCTTTGCGGCCTCACGCCAATTATTTGTTTTTCGGGGTTCGTTTTCCGAGTTTTACAATCATTTTTTATGTGTTTATTTTTAATTTTATGATCTGGCCAGCTTAAAGAGCAAAGCGGCTGGGGGACGGACCAGCGGCAAGGACTTCATGCGTCTGCACTTAACACACTTATTGCGGGGACATTGTTGTTCTCATTGTTGTTCTCTTCACCGCGCGACGATGTCGTCGTGTTGTTCCCATTTACTTGGTTGGTTCTTCGTCCTTCCCGTCAGCTTCTGCTTGCTCTTGCTACTTAGTTTCATTTGCCTTTGGTTTTCTTTTTTTTCGGGCTTTGTTTTTTATACGGATTTCATTTCATTTTGAGCTCGGCCCTGTGCATTTGTGTAAGTGTCTGGCTGTGTGCGAGTTTAGGGTCTCTGAATTGCCCCCTGCCTGGCCACATCCTGTGAGCCACCCACACACACAAGCCGACAGCCGTACAGACACTTAGACATGCTCACGCGGCCATTGTGTGTCCCACACACCAACGGGGCGACCCGAGCCGCACACTCGTGGCGTATACGTAATAACCTTGTAACCAAAATGTTGTTATTTCGGGCCGTATTATTGTAACAGTGTGGGTGTGTCAGGCCTCTGTATGTGTGCGTGTGGGTGTGTGCTGATTTTTGGCCTTCTGTTTGTGTGTGCGGCAAAGTTCCTTTTGCTTAAGTGTGCGAGTCGTTTTACTTTCCACTCACGCGTCGCTCAACACGTCGCTCTCTCTCGCTCGCCCTCTCGCTCTCTCTCTTTCTACCCCTACACACACCCACAGTAAAGCTTACAAATAAATTTATATGTGTCTTGTTTTCTAATATTCCCCCCAATTTATCGAATGTCAAACTATAACTTCCCTCACCCTCCTCTTTTTATGTGTATGTGTCTATGTTAAGTCTGTGTTACGTGTGTGTGTGTTTAGTGTTTTGTTGTTTTTTTTAACTATGTCTTTAACCATATATAACTTCGATTCCAACCGAACCAAACTTAGACATCGGAGGAATCGAAAAAACCACTCACATTTCAACTATCAAAGGCCCAAACCTCTCCCTCTCTCGCTCTCTCGCTCTCTCTGTCTCTCTCTGGCTTTCTTTGAGCAAATCTTGTAAAGTTTTAGCATTTTGCTGATCTTTCTTCTTGTTTCTTTTGCGCCTTAGATTTGTTTTCTGTTCTTAACCTTAAAGCCTTATAAATATACCTATATGACTATATATATGAATATTACTATATTAAATTTGTTTCGTTTGATTTTGAAATCACATTCTACAAGTTTTGTTACTAACTTAGCATTGAACGGATCGCATTGTTTCAAATTAACCTAACTTTTACATAATCAAAAAGTAATATACTTTTAACCACACCACTCAGCAAAAAAAAATATATTAAAAAAAAAAAATTACCAAAGAAATCGAAAAATATATATATGTTTTTCTAAAATTGAATTTTAAGTGAACTGTGAACTTTTATTTAGCATACAAGAATAATTCTTTTGTCATTTTATTGCCAAAAGATGCAGATTTTTTCACGAAACTTATCGATTGTAATGGCTCCAATAATTGGCTTTATATTTACCAAAAATTAAAAACTTTAAAGAAAATCAAAACAAAACAAAAAAAAGAAACCAAAACTAAGAAAATACGATTTAAATTTGATACCAAGAATTGATCGTTTTTAAATTAATTCAAAACATCTAAACCTATTTTGTTGTTGTTCTAAAAGCAAACACAAAAGAATGCAAAAAATACTATAAGTTCCAAAAAAAGAATACCAAAAATATACTAAAAATATTTTTATAAAAAGTAAACAAAATTGAAAAAAAGATCATAAAAAGAATTAAAACGTATGCAACTATTTACAATATGCTTTTGTAATATTTTCGCACCAAAAACGGAAAGAAATACCCCGAAAATCCTTAAGATAAAGTCAGGCGAGAATTCTTTTCCGCTATCGAAGCAGTGTAGGCCAGCCGACGAGTCTTTGACGATAAAATGATAAAATAATTACGACGTGTATATAATTCTCTCTCTTTCTCTTCGACTTCCTCGCTCTCTCTGTCTCTTTCTCTTTGCCTATCTTTCTGTGTTGAGTTCTGTGCAATTTAAATACCAGATTTAAGGAATATCTGCAGGTCCTTGGGGGGCCCGTCTACTCTCTGTCTTCCCTCGACTTTCTGTTTGGAATTCTGAGTGAGGCATTTAGAAGAATTTAAATAGGTCAGTTGCAGCGTTTTAGGCCACACAACTAACTATATCTGTGTATACATATAACTATATTACTTTTTGGTTTTGTAAATAATATAAAAAAAAAATATTAAACGAATTTGGCAAACGAAACGAAGTGAAATGCATTGAAACTTTGACAAAACCGTCCCCGACCTAAAATACCAAAATAATAAAAATTCCCAATCAAATTGACACTCGGTAAACACGCAATGCAACACTTTTCAATGGGCTCTAAAGCACACATGACACCCACCCACAGCCACACACACACAACACAAACACACACACACCACACACACGAAAAGCAAAAAGAAAAACGAAAGAGCAATTCGCTATTGAGCACCCTGTATTTTTGCCTGTGAGAGGAACACACACACAGACACGCCCACCGATTTTGACTTTCTCACTCACTTGTGACATTTCCAAGACATTTCATGGCATTTTCGATATCCAACACTCACAGTCACAGCCACAACGATCGGCACGGAAAGTCTGAACACAACTGTACCCAGAAACTCTTGCTCTTTCTCTATTTCGCCCTGTCTGTGCCTCGATCGTTTCTTTCCTACATTTCTTACTCTATCTCTCTCTCTGTTTGTGCCTCTGTCTATGCAATACACACACTGTCTGTCCAAAGTAACAAGTGCCACTGATACTACTATTCCTACTACTAAATACTACTCTTCTACTACTACTTCTACTACCATATGAATATACTACTACCTAACTACTTGTTTTGTTTGTTTTCCACACAGAATACAAATACAATTATTTACCATATACTTTTGCACGTTATCTCTATAATGCATCTGAATCTGAACTATATATTGTTATAAGTAATTTATGTTTCTTTCCTGCCGTACAACCAAAAAAAAAACGAGAATAATAAATAAATAAATACCCCAAAAAAAAAACAGTAAAAGAAAAACAACCCAGAAAAGCCAATCAAGTCAAAGTCAAACGTGCGAATTATGGAAATGCGAAATTACGAAATCAGTATCGAAGTGCATTTCTTTAAAATGGAGTGCAGTCTACACACACCCCACACACACACACACACACTACCATTCACACATAAACAGAAACTTAGAAACTTTACGCTGGCACACTTGGCGACTACGCAATATTCATAAACATAAGACGACCGAGGCCGTTTCGGTTTGGACACGCAACTGTGACCCACACACACACACGCGGGTATTTGTGTGTGTGTTTAAACGACCGACTAACCGGGCGGCTGGTCCCAGCCTGTCCTCTCTTTCTCTCTCTCTGAACTGAAACTCAAGCTCAAAACTCAACTCAAATGACACACATTTTATGTTGCGCGCCCCTCCCCCGACAGCCACTGACAACCAGCGCCCCCTTGTTGAACTTTTAGGTGCCTCCACCGCCACCACCACCGCCACGAAAAAACAACAGCCACAACAACAACAAAAGCTTGCCAAAAATAAAAACTCTCCACACAACAAACAAAATATAAAACCCAAAAAAACTCAGACACTCAGCAGTTTAAAAAAATGAAAAAGAAAAAAAATATATTTAATTAAAAAAAAAAATGCAAAAAATTTAAAAATATTCTTTGAAAAAGCCTATGAAGAAAATGAGCAAATAAGTTTAAAGACAGTTCTTTATTCCTATTACAAAACCTTATTGTAAATTAAGCGTAAAGTGAACTGAATTCTGAATTCTGTTTAAGTCTTGCGAGCAGTAGAAAAACAACAAAAATATTGAATCTATTCTAGATTTTGCTTTAAGAATACCGTTAATTTGTGTTCTCTGTAGAGATCTATTTTTTTTGAATATTGAAATCAAAATGGGGCCAAGATAGTCCGTAAGTGTTCGGGCAAAAAATCCGATATCGCTTTGGTACGAAACAAAAATGTACAAAATAATCAAAGACTTGTGTTCGATCTGTTCTACATTCAAATAGAGTTAAGAGCTTTATGTTTTACCAAATTGCCTGACCAAAAACAAACAAAAGAATGAAAAAATGAAAAACAAACGAAAGAAAAAGAACCTCGAGCAATGCAATTCTACGTGACAAAAAAAAGTAATACCAAGAGAGTTATAAAGTCGAAAGTCGAAAGAAAAATCTCTTTAGAACCCAATCCACAACAACAATAACAACAACCACAACAACCAAAAAAATAACAAAGCAAACCAACCAACAACCAACAAAACCAATTTGAAATCGCCCATTTCAGATGTACAATAACTTCACATCGGCCAGCGGAAGTCCCCCACTGCCAGATATCATCGGACAATATTACGGGCCGGCAGGCTTCGGGGCCACCGGCTTGCCGGTGAACGGCGCGCCCTCCGCCCTCGGCTATGGCACTGCCAGCAATGCCTACGAGTTGTACGGCCCCTCGACCTCGGCCGGCTATCTCTATGACCCGGCAGCGGCCACAGCCGCCCAGCTTTATGGCCAGACCTCGCCGATCCGCCGCAGACGCTATAGCATTGCCGGGCTGCCGTCGGCCACGATGTACAACGATTTTTATGGGTACCCAGCGCCGCCGCTGCAGCAGACCTCGTCGTCGAACATTGTGAACTTGCTGAACGAGGCGCACAAGTCGATTTCACGATCCTCGCAGATCCTCAATCTCACGAACCAGGCCAGGCAGTTGGGCCAGCCGGTGGGGACGCCGCTGGCCGCCTATCCGGGCCGGGTGATCTCCAGCTATCCGACCCTGCATCCGGGGGACACCTCGCCGCCCTACTTGAATGACAATCTGCTGCAAATGTCGGCCAGTTTCTCCTCGCAGCCGAACATGTACTTCCAGCCGCAGGCCCAGCCGCCGCCACCGCCGCCGCCCTCGCAGCTGACGGCAGCCGCGGCCGCTGGACGCCTGCGACCCGCCTACTCGGTCTCCAACCTCAACTACCTGGGGGGCACCGGCAGTAGCTACGGGGCGGGCAAATATGGCGGCGGCTATGCGAATCCTTATTTGAATCACAGCGACCTCCACGGCGGCACGCCCTATGGCCCTCTGGGTCTCGGGCTGGGCGGCCTGGGCATTGGCGGCCTGGGCCTGCCGGCCTCCCAGCAACGCCATCTCATGTCACACTCCCTGCATGCCTCCAATCCCGCCATTTCGCAGTACTATCAACAGCACCATCACCACCACTCGCTGCCGCCGCCGGCCAGCTCGGCGCTGGCCTACAATCTGCAGCAGCAATTCGCTGGGACCCAGCACTACGGGCACCAGCTGGGCGGGGCGAGTGGCCATACGCCGTCGCATATACAGGCCTCGGTGCAGCAGCAAATGCATCCGCAGTATCAGTATCATGTGCATCAGCATCAGAATCACCTGCAGACGCATCCGTTGGCGGCTTTGGCCAACACGAGCGGCCCGTTTGGCGGCACGTTGGCCAGCAGTGCCAGGGATGCGGGGAGCGTTTATGATGCTTTGCATCATCATCATCCGCATTTGCATCATGCGACGGCGGGTGGAGCATATGCACCGCACTCCCATACGCACCAACATTCGCATCAACAGCAACACCAGCAACATCAGCAACAGCAACAGCAACACCAGCAAGCACACCACCATCATCACCATCACTTGCCATACTCGAAATTAGACTTAGATTACCCGAAACTGCCGCAAGAGCATAAGCGACAAGTAAGTTTTAAATTTGACGTAGACACGCTATCCCTAGACTCCTAAGCGCCAACAGCAACAATACCAACAACAACAATCGCATCACCATTATCTCTCTATCTTTATAATCATCTATCTAGATCCCTATATCCTTAATTTCCCCGTCATCCATTAAATCTCGCCACTTGAATCGAAAATCGATTGATTAACGGGTTGAAATGCATTTCACGCTTCACCCGCCCCGTAGTCGCCGTCTTTTTCTAACCCCCCCAACCCAACCCAACCCAACCCGTTCCCCTCTCGAGCTGCCAGCGGTGCGATAGATAACGAAATCGGCCGGCCGATATTTCTGATTTATTTTGGGTGAGGGAATTCCGCAAGGGGGGACTGCCAGAGGAGCTGAAAGAAGATAACACCAAGTATTATACATACAATACCGCATCGAGCATTATATAAGTATATATGATATATAGAGATAATATATTAAAGCCCCCAAGTTGTGCGGGATTCGTAGACTTAAGAGAATGACAGACAATTTCCAGACAACAAAAAAAAAACTATATTGTTTCATGTGCCATTTTAAAGTAGTATAAAAAGGAAAATGCGAGCGGCCTGTTGGTATCTGAGTTTTCGGTTAGAATGTTCTTTGCGTATAGAGCAGCACTCAGGGCAACTTTTCAAACGAAAGACAAGAAACAACCACAAAACTTATAGGAATCGAAATTTGTGAGAAAATGATGGAAGAGGTAAAAATGAAATCGATAACCGATAAACCATAAACAGCATTGCTCTTGACTCTCGAAGTAAATAACAAATAAAAAGACTGTATATAAAAAAAAAGATAAATTAAATAATGTTTATATATATACAACAAAGAAATCGACAACAACAAGAACAACAAAAGTTTACTTTATATGATTTTCTATTTGCGATGACGAGAATTTGATAAACTTAGTTGAGTATTCCCCTCTCGAATTAGCAAAGAAAACAAACCAAAAATGTTAGTGAAGCTTTCTACTTACAAAAAATAGTTGGTAGCTAAATGAAAAATACCTTTTTCACGTATATTCCCTCAAAATTTAGAATAGGCCCATTTATCGGTCTGTATATCCTTATACCCACACACAAACTACTAACCTTACTAACCTATCCAAGAACATCAGGTTCTTTACTAACCTATCGAAATTTGTATCCTCTATGAATATAGTTTTATCTTTGGTAACTCGCCTTTTCTTATTAACAACTAACGGAAAACCCTTTAGTTTCAAGGCAATCCTAAGAGCTCTCGATATCCCCCACTATATATCCAAATTCATCTCGACATCGAGTGCTCTCTTTAAATCTAAATTATTTTGAAAGAATAATCGTCAATCTTAATTTCTCTACAATCTCGATTTGCTTGCCTAGAATCTATAAATTTCTTATAATCCCAAAATGTACTGGACTGAAGGAATCTTAGAACCCATAGAACTCTTCAAATCCCTTTCTCCAACTCCCGAGCTTATCAAATTTAAGGGACTATTAAATTTAAATTCCTTTCAAGCTAAAATAATTGGATACTCTCAAGACCTTTTAAAATTCAACTATTTATTAATCTTTTTTTCCAAAGGCCTTTAAAAATTCTCTCTAAATAATTTTACCCATACTAACCAAAATTTACCAAGGTTGATACAAAAATCTTAATTATTATAATCTAACCTCTCTCTTTACTTAAACATGAGGAAACTGAGAATGAGTCCCCAACAGTCCTTCCATATCTTCCCCATTGTTTCTCTCTCTGTCCTTCTCTTCCTTACTCCTCTCTGAGTTGCAGCAACTTGTAAAAATAAAATGAAACCGTACTATTTAGCGTGTGATTAGCAATGAAGGTCAATTATATGTAAAGATGAAATTTATATGTAAATGGGAAGGATGGTAATGGAAATTGATGTTAAAGAAAAATGGCCGAGCAACGAGACGAAATTGTAACGAAAGCAAGAAAAAGAGAATAAATTAATAGAAAGTGAAAATGAGGAGAAAGTGTGTTGAACACGCAAAAAATTCGAAAAGCAAATAAAACGAAGCATTAAAAATGTGTCTACATATGCCTAAAAAAATACCACACAAATACCAAAAAAATACCCAACAATTCGATTGAAAATGCAAACGACTTACTCTCTCAAATTAGCGTGCTTTGTAAGGGGTCCGAAGTGACCCCAGAAACCCTAAGATAGGTGCTTTTTTCAGCTTAAAGTTTTGCGTTGAAGTTTCTCTGTTTCTCTAAGAAAATAAAAAGGAATCTCTCTATTGTTGTTTAGGATATTACGATCAATTTTATTAAAGTAGTTGAGCGAATTCTTTCCGTTATCAAATCAAAATTGGAGTTACTCTGCTTTGTTATTAGAACTCAAATAGGAAACCGTAGTGAACGTAGATCAGCTTTATTTGGATGGTTTGGCCTCTCCAGGGGCCTGTGTTTTGGGAGCTCTACAAACTGAATTCCTGTGTTCATAGATGATTAAATTCTTGGTGCAATAAAAGCTCCCAAAAAATCGCCCTCAGAGAGAGCCAAGCGGCATTCTAAGTTGAAATTAAAATTTTTCGTGAATCGCAAGGCAAATCGAATTGGTCCTTAGCGTAGCGTAGTTGCCACTCCCACACCGCATAGAACGCCCCCATTGTTATAGCGAGTAACGGTAATCGGCGCATTCAGCAGCGTGTGTCTTGATAATAAGCTCATAAACTAGCCAATTGTAAGCATTTAAGTCGAGGTGGAGAAAGCAAAGAAATCGAATCCAAGGAATCTATAAATCTAAAACTATGCAAGTCAAATATTCTTTTCCTGTTTTATGGATTCTTCTTCTCTTTTGAAGTTGTTTTCTTTGGACTTCTCGGACACACTTACACACACAGAGGCATTTATAATGAGACACGATATATTTGAAGATTTATATATACATATATGATCTATATATATATATACTTGCCTATATATAAAGGGGTGAATATTATTCTGGTTATACGTATACATTTACACCCACACAGACACACACACACACACACACGATGATTTATGTGTAAAACTTAATTACTTTTTAAGATTACTTCAGACTTATAATTACTTACTTGATGATGATGAAATCTGTTACATTACAACTTAAATCTTAAGCATTATAAAAAAAAAAAAAATGAAACTTTCAAAGGCAAAAATAAAATCACATACGAAACTCAAATTGTAAGCGATATCATATCAAAAAAATGATGAAGAAGAAGAGTAAAAACTGCGACCCTCCAACACACCAAACCTCTCACCCACACACCACACACTCAACGGCCACTCAGCCCCGCTGAGGTGCTAAGCCCTCCAAAACGAGTGATAAGCTCCCCGAGGAGTAAACTGCATTACAGACGTACAGAAAGACAAACGGACAGAAGAACAAGCCGACCGACAGCCGGATTGTCATGCAAATAAGCAAGTTTATCCGCCAACCCCTCGACACAAAACCAGACAGACAACCGCCACCCTTAAAAAGGGGAAGTGGCAACTTGTCATACCGAAAGACAGCCGGGGCGATCCGAGTCTCGGGGACTGGTAGGCCGGCCGGGAAGACGAACGAACTGCAAGTCATTTACACAATTTCGCCACATTCACAGCGCCGTGCACACACCGACCCACAAATGAGAATAATGCGCACAGTAACTGTAAAGATAATGCACTCATGACTGCCTAGAAATCTGCTTTGTGTTTTGCGTACGAAACCTGCTAAAAAATTGATTCTTTATGCTTTCCTTCTGCCCGCCCTACCCCCCAACAATTGCGCCCTTTCCATCGATGCAGTTGGACGAATTCCGTCTTGAAATACAAAGAAGGGATCAAGAAATCCTGGCGATGGCGGCCAAAATGAAAACATTGGAGGAGCAGCATCAGGTAACCAAACGGGGCCAAATCTGGGCCCAACTGGGCTGGGTGCCCAATTCTCTCTTAATCGAGTGAAACATAAAAATTGGTCATTTACCAGGACTATCAGAGGCACATAGCGGTGCTCAAGGAATCGCTATGTGCCAAAGAGGAGCACTACAATATGCTGCAAACGGACGTCGAGGAGATGCGTGCCCGGCTCGAGGAGAAGAACCGGCTGATCGAGAAGAAGACACAGGGCACGCTGGCCACAGTCCAGGAGAGGAATCGTCTGACCAGCGAGCTCACCGAACTGAAGGATCACATGGACATCAAGGACCGCAAGATCAGCGTCCTCCAGCGGAAGGTGCGCCTTCCATCGACTAAACCCGACCAACCCACCAACCCCTTCCCTTTTCCAGATCGAGAACCTCGAAGATCTGCTCAAAGAGAAAGACAACCAAGTGGACATGGCGCGGGCCCGACTCTCCGCCATGCAGGCCCACCACAGCAGCTCCGAGGGCGCCCTCACCAGCCTGGAAGAGGCCATCGGCGACAAGGAGAAGCAAATGGCCCAGCTCCGCGAGCAGCGCGACCGTGCCGAGCACGAGAAGCAAGAGGAACGCGAACTCCACGAACGCGAAGTGGCCGACTACAAAATCAAACTGCGGGCGGCCGAGAGCGAAGTCGAGAAGCTCCAGACCCGCCTGGAGCGGGCGGTCAACGAACGGGAGCGTCTCGAAATCAAACTGGAGGCCTCCCAATCCGAGCTCGGCAAGTCGAAGGCCGAACTCGAGAAGGCCACCTGCGAAATGGGACGCAGCAGCGCCGACTGGGAGTCCACCAAGCAGCGCATTGCCCGCCTCGAGCTCGAGAATGAGCGCCTCAAACACGATCTGGAACGTTCGCAGGTACTCGTGCATTATGACCGGTCCTAAAGACCTACTCAATATTTCTATATGTGTGTGATTATCTTAGTTAATAAGCTATACCTATACCTATACCTATATGCTATATATGAATACTATATGCCTATATGTTACCTATATGTATATTTACATGTACACTTTTAACAACAACAACATCAACAACAACTTCTACAACAACAACTTAATGCATCCTGAACCCTTCTCTCATATATCTCTGAACCAAAACCAAATCCGAATTCGAAAACATAACCTACAAACCTACAATAGATGCAGCTAGATGAACAGACCACACTACACAAAGTAAGCCTAATCCTCCTCAGTCAAAATTACTACTTTGCATCTTTCCCCCCAACTTTTCCGTAGTCGAGTAGCTTCTTTTTTCGTTCGTTTCCTTTTAGCATTTAGCGCCAGCAGGTTTCACTTATGATTTCTCACAATCAGTCCTCCCTTAGTCTGCACCGAGTTTGGAGTTTCCCCTAGAGCACCAAGTCACCTCAGCACGAGTAGAGAACATAGAATTGGGGTACGAGATTTCTTAAAGCTCAAAGAATCAGACAAGAGGAAATTTAAGCTCTTGTTGCTGACCTGGGAGAGCTTTGTAGTCTCGAATTGTGATATATCCTTTACTTAGCCTTAGCCTAGAGCCAGCTAGATCTTATCGATTCCCTCAGTTTTAAGGTCTTTTTGCTGCTGAACAAGCATATATATCGTATAATGCATCGTGTACTTCACAGAACGTACAGAAATTAATATTCGAAACGGGCAAGATATCGGTAAGTTGGCCCAAACGCTGACCAATGAAACTAGCCAAAGGCAATGAAGAAATACACACTCAGAAATACACACACACACACATTTGCCTACTTAATAGGAATAGAAGAACAAGGCCAAAGTCGCCATTCACTGCGCTGTCATTGACTGTGTCGTCTGTCAATAAATCAATAGCCACGAATTAAGAAACCACAAAAACAAAGAACATCAACAACATCGAAAACACCAAGAACATCATTAGTCTTACGTCCATTTAGCCCCCCACCCTGTAGACCTTTTAGGGGTGTCGATTGGGGGGTCATTCGAGCGTCAAATGCAAGCAGCCCAAACAAAAGTTCAATCGAAAATCTTCATCGTCTCTTCATCATGGTCATTGTAATTCATTCATTTCGAAGGTATTTCCAGGCATGCGGGATTATCATCGAACCGAAGAAGACATTCTCATTGAAATGCTTTTGCCTGCTGGACTTTAAATTGCTTTGTGCATCATCTGTGCATTTTGTAGATTCGCCGTTTTTGTGCTTTCTTTTAATTCATTCATCGTTCTTAAAAAGCCTTAAAAACTAACTTGTGTCTTTCTCTATCAAAAGACGACGTTCGGGCGAACCACAATGACCACATCGCAGGAGCTCGATCGTGCCCAGGAGCGCGCGGACAAGGCAGCCGCCGAACTAAGACGCACACAGGCCGAGCTGAGAGTGACGCAGGTAAAGTTGATCCCACAGCACTTGAAATCTATGTATACCTACAATATTTATATATGCCATATTATTCTTTACCGATTTGACCGATTTTTGATGCATTAAACTCGTAAACTTTTAGTTAGTTCGATTTGAAAAAATAAACAAACGAATTCTGTGTGTTCTCTCGATCGAGCAAGAAATCTTTATATATACACTATATATATATGAATGTATATGTGTGTGTGTGTGCGACTGCTCATCTATGCAATCCTATGAGTTGTCTGTGCTTCACTTTCCTTATCTCTCTCTGTTTCTCGCCCACACACACATTCGAATGACCGATCACGTTTCTCGCTGTCGCTGTCATCGGCGTCGTCAAACACACACACACAAACACACTATACTCGTATACTTGTACTGCCCAACTGTCCATCTGCACATCCAAGTCGTGTATATACCACGCCCCGAGATGGGCAAGATGCCGCGCTTGATGTAACAAATTTGAGATAGCTAGTTGAGTTCCTTAAGTTTCTTCAGTTGGCTTCGCTATCCTTTTTGGTTTTGTATACTGTAAACACTTTAAGCCAAAATATATAGTAAAACAAACAAATGTAACTCTACTAAAACCAACAAAAAAATCTATTTAAATCGTTGTGCTTACATTCATTTTTATAGGGCGAAACTGAAAAACGTTTTGTGAGTAAAGCTTCCAAACAAACAAACCAAACACCAAACCAAACCAAACAACTCAAGTTTTCTAGTCGAAATGATACAGCAACTAGAGAAAAATCAATCGATATGAAAATTCAATATTCATCCAATTGATTGAATGAGAAAAATCTATCTAACTGTTATCCGTATAGTATTTCTATGATAAATAGTTGCAGTACTATAAATGTTTAATTTTCTTGTAAATTAACTTGCCTTGCCTATGAAATCAGCATTACTAACATCAAAACTTCAAACTCAGCCAACTCAGCCATCTCAGCATCCAGAACATGTGCCTCTATCAGTTGTCTAACCGTTTACCGTTTACCGTTACATTCTGTACATTAACAACTGCCGCCTCTCATGGTCTCCTTTGTACAGCAACCGTCCAATTGCCATATCCGAACATTAGAAATTGAGTTATCGTTGGTTCCCCTTCGAGTCTTTTTCAGTCAGCTCACGTGCATGCTGCTGGCAATTGTTGTGCGTGTGTGTGTGTTGGTGTTCGTAAAACCCTCCACCCGCAGAATTTTGAGTCCTCTACACACACAAACTTTCAAAATTCCCAACATCACTCGCTAGGAACAAAGCGGAAAATAAAGAAGATAATTTCCAGGCAGGAATTGAAAGTTACAGAAAGTACAGTCGCTACACAATAGAATAGTCGGAAGTTTCTGTGTCTTTTTGGGAAGTACAGTCATCGCATTTTTTTAAAGTTAGAGAGAATTTCTTAGGCAGTTTTATCTTCTAGGCTATAAAGAAATTAACGAAATTAGCAAAGCCTTTAAATTTAGAAAGTACAGCTGGATTTATTTATCTTAGAGCCTTTTTAACGGAGACCTTAGTGACTTTTTCTCCACAATGCAGGATCTGTTTAATCAGCCCCTTTGCAATCTGTGTCAATAAAGATGTTCGCTTAATTGTGTAAAAAGGCCTGCGTCGCGTCCTTTTAACAATTGCTGACCTTTTCCTCGGGCGATTTTCGTTTTGTCATTTTGACTTTGCCTTCGGATGTTTTGTAGATTCCTTCAAGGTCTCTTTTGTGCAGTTTGGTTGCTTTTATTTCTTTCTTACTGCCGAATGACCCGGGAAAGAAAACAGAAGTTAGGCGAATTGCTAGCAATTTCCATTGATGGCAAATAAATTAAATTGAACTCTGACCGACTGCCAGGCCAGAAGTCAAAAGCGGCATGACAAATGAGCGCCCATTCACTGTCCACACGCAAACAACAAACGGCCAGGACTTCCATCGGCAATAAGAAACAAGAAGAAAGCTGACAAAGAAGACGTAGACAAGTCCCGGGGACGTTGAGGGAGGCCAAAAGTGATTACCTCACTGAAAGCTGCACAAATTGATTTTGCCGGTTGTAGTTGCTCTACTAATTGCTCGAATGCATTCACAACTCACAAGCACACACACAACCACCCGCACACCATCCACACCACCACACACACCTGCGGCCCTCGCAAATTTCTTACATTTGTCTTACACTTTCGCTCCTATCTCTGTTTTTCCGTTGTTTTTGTTTCCTCTTTTGGTTTCTCTTTTCTCCTACTTTGCCTTAATCGCTTTAACTTACTTTGTCAAACACTCAGCACGCCGGCGACTCCGGCCAGCCACCACCTTGCACACATCCACACCTCCACTTTCACTTAATGGCACGCCCCATCCACCCAGCCGACCTGGCGAGGCCATCAACCGCCTCCAGCGAGAAGCTCTTGCCCCGCCCGCTTCCACTTCCTTCATGCTTCACATTTCGTTCATTATCCTGGCACTCAACGCTCGCGCTCGCCTGCTATGCTCGCCATCGTCTACGTCTATCTCTCTTCCGCTTCCAGTGCTCTTCCGTTCTCTCTATCTCTGTCGCTCAGCGATTCTCACTCTCGCTCGCTCGCTCGCTGTACTTGTAATTTATAATCGTTGTATTCGTGTTCGTATATCCATATTTATATATATTTGTATTTGTATTTGTATGTTAAGTAATTAATAAGTTGAGTAATCGTAGTTGAAAGTCTGCTGCTGAGTATGTCAGTCAATCAGTCAGTCGATCATTTTTAAGACTCAAAAACTAATTTCACGTGTGGCCTGTAAATAATATCCGTATCCAAAATCCAATCTGCCTACTTCCCCCACACCAAAACGTCGAAATACCGAAATCAAAACGATCGTCGATGCTCGCGAACATTGCGCACGCGCCCGCTCGTTCGGTGGTTCGGCTCGCGCAGTCGGATGCGGAGCGGGCTCGGGAAGAGGCTGCCGCCCTGCAGGAGAAGCTTGAGAAGAGCCAAGGCGAGGTCTACCGTTTGAAGGCGAAACTCGAGAATGCCCAGGGCGAGCAGGAGAGCCTGCGCCAGGAGCTGGAGAAGGCACAAAGCGGCGTCTCACGCATCCATGCCGATCGCGATCGGGTAACGAACTTTAGTTGCATTGACTTAATCGAAACTTAAACTCACCCGCTGCCTCAAACCGTTTGGCAGGCGTTCTCCGAGGTCGAGAAGATCAAGGAGGAAATGGAACGCACACAGGCCACGCTCGGCAAAGCGCAGCTGCAGCACGAGAAGCTCCAGAACTCCCTAGACAAGGCCCAGAACGAGGTCGATCATCTGCAGGACAAATTGGACAAGGCCGGCGCCGAAAATCGCCGTCTCGTCCTCGAGAAAGAGAAGCTCACCTACGACTACGACAACCTGCAGAGTCAGCTGGACAAGGCTCTCGGATCCGCGGCTCGCATGCAAAAGGAACGCGAAACTCTCACCCTGGACACAGATCGCATACGCGAGAAGCTGGAGAAGACGCAGGTATGCATGGGGTATGCCGGGGTATCCAGGGGTATGC
Source organism: Lissocephala sabroskyi (assembly GCA_037075105.1). Taxonomy (NCBI): domain Eukaryota; kingdom Metazoa; phylum Arthropoda; class Insecta; order Diptera; family Drosophilidae; genus Lissocephala; species Lissocephala sabroskyi. The sequence goes on along the minus strand of JBAMCP010000117.1, from coordinate 19,343 downwards.
AGGGGTATGGATTGGGGTATGAAAACGATGTCGAGTGTCAAACGCGCGTTTAGTTGTGTGTGTTCGCTGTATGTTGTGTGAGAGCAGAGATCCTTTGTATATAACGAATCATACCTGCATTTGAAATACTATACTTCCTATCGATAAGCCTTGAAAACTATCTAAGCCTCTCTCTATAAATCTATCGTTATCGTTATCTATCTTTCCTCGTGCTAACTGTGCTATGTGTGTGTTTAACAACAACTACAACTACAACACCAATACCACGTCCTTTGTCCCCTCTCCCGACTTAAATGCCTTCCACTTCCTGCCTCTCGAAATATATGAAAAACCACAGATGCAATTGGCGCGCATTCAAAAGGAGCGGGATCAGTTCTCCGACGAGCTGGAGACGATCAAAGAGCGTTCGGAATCCTCACAGACGCTGCTCATGAAGGCCGCTCGCGATCGCGAGGCCATGCAAACCGATCTGGAGGTCCTCAAGGAGCGCTACGAGAAATCCCATGCCATCCAGCAGAAGCTTCAGGTAAATTCCATCAGCGACTTTTCCTTCTTCTCTTCTTTCACGTCTACTTGAACCCACACACGATCCCCAACCCCCACCGCCCCACCCCGCCCTAAAACCAGAGACAGAACCAGGATAATTGGCTCGCTTAACTTTAAACTTTGTCGTTGTTTGTGATCGCAAACCGCATGAGAAATGAAACTCAAAACGATACTAAAAAATTAATACCAAAAATTAACCACAAAAGTGAATTGGCTGTTTGTAAATTTGTAGCTTCTGTTTCTGCTTTAACCCCGCCCTGCCCGCCCCCCTCGCCCGACTCAGTCCTCGACTGACTCACCGGCCAAGCGTTGCCTCTGTTCTTCCTCCATTGCAGATGGAACGCGACGATGCCGTCACCGAAGTGGAGATCCTCAAAGAGAAGCTCGACAAGGCCCTCTACGCCAGCCAGAAGCTCATCGACGAGAAGGACACCTCCAACAAGGAGTTCGAGAAGATGCTCGAGAAATACGATCGAGCCCAGAACGAGATCTACAGGCTGCAGTCGCGCTGCGACACTGCCGAGGCCGACCGGGCCCGCCTCGAGGTAGAGGCCGAGCGTTCTGGCCTGGCCGCGTCCAAGGCGCGCGAGGATCTGCGCAAGCTGCAGGACGAGAGCACGCGCCTGCAGGAGGCCTGCGATCGAGCTGCCCTGCAGCTGAGCCGGGCCAAGGAGTGCGAGGACAATGCCCGCAGCGAGCTGGAGCACAACCGCGATCGGTTCGACAAGCTGCAGACGGACATCCGGCGGGCCCAGGGCGAGAAGGAGCACTTCCAGTCGGAGCTGGAGCGCGTGACCTACGAACTGGAGCGGGCCCATGCCGCCCAGACCAAGGCGGGGGCCAGCGTCGAGGCGGCCAAGGAGGAGGCCGCCCACTATGCCGTGGAGCTGGAGAAGATGCGCGATCGCTACGAGAAGAGCCAGGTGGAGCTGAGAAAGCTGCAGGACACAGACACCTTTGGCCGCGAGACACGCCGCTTGAAGGAGGAGAACGAGCGGCTGCGCGAGAAGCTCGACAAGACGCTGATGGAGCTGGAGACGATCCGCGGCAAGTCGCAGTACGAGTCGGAGTCGTTCGAGAAGTACAAGGACAAGTACGAGAAGATCGAGAACGAGATCCAGAACATGGAGTCGAAGCTGCACGAGACCAGCCTGCAGCTGGAGCTGTCCAAGGGGGAAGTGGCGAAGCTCTTGGCCAACCAGGACAAGCAGCGCAGCGAGCTGGAGCGGGCGCATATCGAACGGGAGAAGGCCCGCGACAAGCACGAGAAGCTGCTCAAGGAGGTCGATCGTTTGCGCCTTCAACAGTCTTCGGTGAGCCCTGGCGAACCAGTGCGGTCGTCCGTGTCGGCGGGCGAGCGGCAGGAGATCGATCGGCTGCGTGATCGCCTCGAGAAGGCGCTGCAGTCGCGCGATGCCACCGAACTGGAGGCCGGTCGCTTGGCCAAGGAACTGGAGAAGGCACAAATGCATTTGGCCAAACAGCAGGAGAACACCGAGTCCACGCGCATCGAGTTCGAGCGCATGGGAGCCGAGCTGGGCCGCCTGCACGATCGGCTCGAGAAGTCCGAGTCCGAGAAGGAGGCTTTGCGGCAATCAGCTGCCCGCAATGGCGGAGCCTCTGCGGCTCATCCCCAGCTCGAGAAGCATGTCCAGAAGCTCGAGAACGATATCAAGCAGCTGGCCATGGAACGCGAGCAGCTCGTCCTGCAACTGGAGAAGAGCCAGGAGATCCTCATGAACTTCCAAAAGGAGCTGCAGAACGCCGAGGTCGAGCTGCAGAAGATGCGCGAGGAGAACCGCAAGCTGCGCAACGGCCAGCCAGTGGCCCAGGCAGCCCCCGCCGAGATCCAGGCCATGCAGAAGGAGATCCAAGTCCTTCAACAGAAGCTCCAGGAGTCCGAGAAGAACCTGGCGGCAGCCGCCAACGCCCAGCAGGCAGCCGCTGCCGCCAGCACAAGCGCCCAGGGCGCCAGCCGCGAGGAGATCGAGCAATGGCGCCAGATCATCGAGCAGGAGAAGGCCCGCGCCGACATTGCCGACAAGGCCGCCCAGGAAATGCACAAGCGGATTCAGGTGAGTTCGGCAAGTGGCCCCCAAAGCAGTCTTTTCAATCCTTGGTTTTTGTAAACAGCTCATGGACCAGCACATCAAGGACCAGCACGCCCAGATGCAGAAGATGCAGGCCCAGATTGCCGCCCAGCAGCAGCAGATGCAGCAGCAGGCCCAGCAACAGGCCCAGCAGCAGCAGAGCACATCGGCCGCAGCCGGCGGCGTCGACCCCAAGGAGCTGGAGAAGGTCAAGGGCGAGCTGCAGGTTGCCTGCACGGAACGCGACCGCTTCCAGCAACAACTCGAGCTGCTCGTGCAAGAGCTCGAGAAGAGTCAGGTGAGTGCAGCAACTTAACAAACTCAACAGGATTCCCAATCAATTCTATGTCCCTTTAGGTGTCGAACCAGGAGCAGGCCAAGCAGCTGCAGACAGCGCAGCAGCAAGTGCAGCAACTCCAGCAGCAAGTCCAGACGCTGCAGCAGCAGATGCAGCAGATCCAGCAGGCTGGCAATGCCGGGGCAGCCGCCAGCGATGTCCAGCGCCAGCAGCTGGAGCAGCAACAGAAGCAACTGGAGGAGGTGCGCAAGCAGATCGAGAACCAGGCCAAGGCCACGGAGGGCGAGCGCAAGATAATCGACGAGCAGCGCAAGCAGATCGAGGCCAAGCGCAAGGACATCGAGGAGAAGGAGAAGAAAATGGCGGACTTCGATGTGCAGCTGCGCAAGCGCAAGGAGCAAATGGATCAGCTGGAGAAGTCGCTCCAGACGCAGGGAGGCGGCGCCGCAGCCGCTGGCGAGCTCAACAAGAAGCTCATGGACACGCAACGGCAGCTGGAAGCGTAAGTTCGCCATAGCGTCAGAGGATGAGGACGTTTTTAATGTATTTTCTTTATGGTGGGTACAGTTGCATCAAAGAGTTGCAAAACACAAAGGAAGAGCACAAGAAGGCGGCCACGGAAACCGAGCGTCTGCTGCAATTGGTACAAATGTCACAGGAAGAGCAGAATGCCAAGGAGAAGACCATCATGGATTTGCAACAGTGAGTTAAACTCAGGAAAGCAAAAATAACCTGCATAAAATAACGGTATCTTTGTATTTTTCTATCCTCAGAGCCTTAAAGATCGCTCAAGCCAAAGTCAAACAAGCACAAACGCAGCAACAGCAGGCCGATGTGAGTTCGTTAGGATCCCTTTTGAATCCTTTTATCTAACTCGCTTCCTTTTCTTTTTCGCAGGCTGGTCCCGCTGGATTCTTGAAGAGCTTCTTCTAAACAGTGCCCAAAACCAAACTCACAGTCAACACAATCAAGCAACCGTTACAGCGATCGGCACAGCTATCGATAAATGTTATCGTTCGATCAACTCTTTCGCCACACTGTGTAATTACTTTGTATTTACCGAAAGCAACCGCACTGTCTACTATTTTGTATACTACCGACTATGCAGTATTTCTCACACACACTCGGACACTTAGGCGAATGTATATGCATTTGTAAATGACATAAAACCTTAAACAAAATTGATTTGATATTTATGAATTGTACTTAGGCTGCCGCTATACTCAAATTATCAATGCATTTAAATGTCAGCAAAATGTCTAAACGCGTAATTTATACAAAAACCAAAGGAAAGCATACGAACAAAGTAGACAGCAGAACGAAAGTCTCTTGAAAAAATTTAACCACCTCACGCAATCACTAAAAAAAAAACAAGATTCAATCTCTCTCTAGCTCTCACTTGATCTCTCTCTCTCTCTCTTTCACTCACTCGCTCGCTCTCGATTTCTCTAATTGTCGAACACTGAAAAAAATGAAAATGGCCGCCAAAGAAGCCGCCGTTGAGTAGACGTTTTCCAGCACTTTAAATTAACTAGGACTTCTATATATTTTTTCACTCTCACTCACGGCACACGGAATAGCCAGCAGAAATAGCGCTAGAGAAAATACCAAGCAAAAACAAAATACCAGAAAAATACCAACAACTTGGATAAGTTTTAACGGCGCATATGTGATTCACTCGAAAGACAAATTAACCCCCGGGAATCGTTTTGTAGCTGCAATTACAAAAAGAAGCGAACACATTTTTGGGTGGGGGCCGGGTGATACGATTGGGGGTAAAAATACCAACAATAACAAATTTATAGTTATTTATATACGCTAGCCTTTGTTATAGTTAGTTAAATAACAAATGCAACACACACACACACGCATCTATATAAATCGCTGTACATAAAGCATAGGAAACATACAAACAAAATATCGTACATACCAAGGATTAAAGTAGAGCAATAAATTATATATACCAAATTATATAATTCGAAAGCGAACAAAGAAATTCACAGAAAATAAAAACAGATAATGACCGATATGTGTATATTCTAGTTACATTTATGAGCATTACCAGAACTTATACATATATATACCTAAATACCTACCTATTAAACTTACAAATAATTATACAATTTAAATTATATATATATATATATATAAATATATATTTATGAGTAGCCTTTAGCCGTGTACCAAAGATTATAATGAAACTTACGAAGCAGGAATAGCAGATCCGAAAAGTCAGCTCCAATCGGAGCTCTTGAATTTCGCTCCGAATTTTCCTTTGAGTTTCCCTCCCGAACCGGTGTTTTCCCCTCCACGAGGCTACTGTGCGCGGTTTTATGTTTTCCTTTTTATATATATAAAGCGGTATTACGAAGATTAAGGATGTTATTGTTATTATCATAAACTCCCCATATAAAAACGAGATAAAAGAATCTAAATAAAATTCAATATATATTATGAAAAGGGAATTATTATCGAATTGTTGGCCGGCAGCAAGTGTAGCATAAAACCATAGAACTAAATATATATAAACACTCCATATACATTAAAAAAAAATACCGAGAATACGAATCACCAAGTAGCTATGATTTTCCCTTAGGTTCACTCACCCGAATAGAGAATTTAACGAAAGAAGGACGAAGGAAGTGGGGAGGTTTGAAGGAGAGTTATCACTGCCAATGTTTGCAAAGAGAATTATTATAAAAAAATACTTTAAAAATACCAAAAGTATACCGTATGCATTAGAACTTTTCTTTGCCGCAATGTGATGATTTTGTTTGATGAAATAAATTAAATTAACCAACACTCACACAATCCCATGGACATTCAGAATAGACAAAAACAAAACCCAACAATCATATCATGTACAATTTTAGATATCACAGAACGAGAACGGAGATCCTGAGAGAACTCGAGCGAGTCTAGCGAACGGAAACGGAAAATTAGCGCGAAGTAGTGAGAATAAAAAAATTAATTCGAATTTTATAAACAGCGTGCAGTAGCCCCCCAAAAAAGAAAAAAAGAAAAAATACCAATAAATACCAGACAACACCAAAAACCCAAATGCAAGCAATTTTGACAGATTCTTAGTCAAGTAAATCCAAATCAATTTGATAATTCGAGGGCTAAAAAATGACCAATTAACTTACGTGGATTCGCCTCGACAGTTCTTCACAATAAAGAATTCCAATTTCGCATAGACAAGAAGAAGAAGAAGAAGAACAAAGTACACCCTAACCAACGATATTTGCTAGTTAACCGAAACCGAACTCTCATTAATTGTTAGAAAACTAAGCGAATTGCAATTATACAAGAAAGCCCACATTATTACCCAATATGTAAAATGATAGATCATATTCTAAAGAAAATAGGAGAAACCCAAATAAATACGATTATACGGATAAAAACGGATAAGAGTGCGGATAACCGTATGGCATGTGTATATTTTGATCCTGGCCAGGCCAATTCGAGTCGAAAGAGAGCAGAGCGTATTCTGTATATAAAGATGACCCCTCCTGCCCCGCCCTCCTCGAGACACCCTTAAATCCCCTTTATAAGTTCCTAAGGACACAAAAAAACAAAAACAAAATACAAAAAAAAGTTGCGGAACCGAAGAAGGCCAGGAAGTCAGGGAGCTTCAAGTCAAGTAAATTGAACATTAACCCAGGGGTAAATGTGTACATAACACACACACACACCACTCATACACACACACACATAGACACACTCTAAACGGCACTTTGTACTATATAGAGAATCTAGATCTCCAGATAGAAGACACCGACACTCAAGACACCGTTCGTATCGAAGGACAAATCAACCAGACAAAATCCATACAAATCGTATGACAATATTTTTATACACACACACACAAACTCACTGACACACACAGAATCAAACACCGACAGTCACCCACAATCACAACAATCGGAGTAACAATAATCGAGGATGAGGAGGATGACGAGAAGGACGAATTGTTGGTCGGTTTAGATATTTTGATACAGTCAGCCCAACATATCCCATTGAATGGAAGGGAAGTTGTACAAAGATCGTTATTGGGATCTTTCTCTCTCACTCTCTGTCTCTCAGAATCGTTAGGAATGTTTAATTTTCCACTTTCACTTCACACTTTTCATAGATCAATGAAAATGAAATGGAACACTTGCCTTTAACGTACTAAACAAAATCAACCTATTTAAATTGTTAGCCCGAGCAACTAAGAACGGTATGAAAGTCTCTCTCTCTCTAAGTCTACATATAGAACTATATATATTATATATAGAAGTATACATACCTAAAATATAAAGATTTAACTTTACAACAAAACGAGCAAGAGAAACACTTTAATCATATTATCCCCGCCGTCGTGTACCCTAAACAAAAACAAGAAAACAAAACAAAAAACAAAGTAAAACTACAGAAATGAAGAGAATATAAAAAAAAACTTGACTTGCTTCAACTTTTTCTATACGAAACTAAATCTAGCGAATCAGATTAGCGAATGGAGAGGAAGGTGGTGGTCAGCAGGCAGACAGGAACTCAGTTTTCATTTCTCTTTCGGTCCGCAGAATTTCAAGATTTGTGTACATAAGAAAAACCACAAAAGAATACAACAGAAGCCCTCTGAAAATTGTACCGATCCATTGATCATCAGTTCTGGTAGGGAAGTCAGAGATCTGGAGTGGCAGAAACCAAGAGAAAGCAGAGCAGGCAACAGGAGTAATAGAGGATAAAAAAAACAGCAGCAGCAGTAGAAAAAAAAATTATATTTCATCTCAGCAGTTATTTTTTTTTTTGTATTAAGAAAGTTCGGTGATCTACGATATTTGGTAAATATCAAAAATAATTAATTAATTAATTAAAAAATATACAATACAAAATATACAAATATAAGTTTACAAGGTAAAAATAAAATAAACAAAATATAAAAATTATAAAAACCAAAAAAAAGAAAGTAAAGGAAAGCATTATGAGAAATGGTAAACAAAATGACAGAAAAAGCAACAAAATAATGAATTAATTAAATTTATTGTATACATAAACAAACACACACACACACAGACACACACACACATATAGAAGAATATTAATGAAAAGCGAAAAAATGGGATTATTTGAAACATGTTCATTATATATAAATGTCATTACAAAATGTTCTTCAAAAACTGCCTACCAATAAAATATATTTCAAATAATACGAAATTTGAGAGCTTCTTAATTAATTAATTCGAAATGGGGAAATATTCAGCCTGAGACAATTTTTTCGTGGGCTTTGTTAGTTAGCGCCATCTAGCGGTGCGGGGAGCAGCCTGACAGCCAGCAGTTGGCATAAACCAAAGCGCCGCCTGTAGGAGAAATCTTACAAGCAAAATAGCTTGCTATAAAAGTGAGTGCTGCCACCTGGCAGTTGAAAAAGGCAAGCCACGCAGGCGATCTGGCAAAATTAAAATAAAATTCTTTTTTTTCTATTTAGTTAATTTATAATTAATGGGTCCGTTAGAAAACAACCACCTTTGCCTGTCGTTAGTTCAAAAACAAACCCACCACCGCCGCTTTTCGACTGGGGACAGGTGAGAGCCTCGTCACGCACACAACGACAATCAAGGAGAGCGCGTGGTAGGCCGCGCGGTCGGCGTCGGTGCCGCTGCCCAGGTAAGAAAAATTCAAACTCCAACGAACTTTTGCCGATCGCCGGGCCAAGCGACAAGTGCGTCGGAGCGACAGAGACAACAACAACCACCCTAAAAACAGGAAAGAGACAAACTCAGCCACTGAGCGTGGCCTAAACCGAATTGAGCGTGGCAAACAGTGCGCAACGGTGGCAGCGACGGCAACGCCGGCAGCGGCGTCGACTTGGCCTGCTCACCACAAGCGGCAGTTTCTCATCGTGTTTACCTGTCAGCGGACGTGTTTCCCAGAGCGACGGCAGCGACGGTTTGCTGGGCTCCGCTATCATTTATTTTTTTTACTGCCCGACTTGTGTGTGTGTGCGCCGCGTGTGTGTGTGTGAATTCAATTACAAAAGAGCGAAAGAGAGCGCGAGAGGGAAAAAAAGAGCTGGCCAAGTGAATTTAATGTTATTATTTGGCCCCAAAGAAAGTCAAGCAAAGTGAAGTAAAAAAAAAATACAAAGAGTGCAAAGCAAATCCACAACAACAGCAGCGAACGCAAGGTGAGCAAAATAACAACAACAACCGCTAAATGAAAAGAATTCAACAGCCAAAAAAAAACAACAACAACACAATTTAATGAGCGTCGGGCCAATGTGCGTGCGAGCGAGAGGGCAACAGTCCCCTTGCCCCGCCGACGGGCTGGCCAGTGAGTAAGCGAGGGAGTGCGTGTGTGTGTGTGTGCAACGAAGCTGGGCTGGGAAATGCCAACAACAAGAACAGTAAGCAATAAAGAAGAAGAAGAAGCAGCAGCGCTAAGCATTTTTTCGTAAAATTGCACTTGAGGCGGCGAAGGCGAAGGCAACAGCCGCGGCCGCTGCCGCTGTCGGCGTCGCTGCTGACGTCGCGGGTAATTGTTGTTGTTGCTGCTTCGCTGGCGTAGAAAAATCAGTACAAAACGGTATAAACGTGATCCACACGCCATCGCCTCCTGCCCCGCCCATCGCGAAATTTACCGCTTCGCAAAAGAGAGAGAAAAAAAAATTATCCCCCTCCATTGTTGTTGTTGTTGTTGTTGCTGCTCCAACTGTACGACGACAACGGCGACAAATATGCAAGGACGGGCGGCAGAAAAAAAGAAGAAGAAAAACGCAAATCTGGCGCAATTGAACGGCCGCTGGAAATGGCAAACCAGAAAAACAACAACGCCAATGCGGGCAGAGCGAGCGAGCGAGAGAGACGGCGGTTGTTGTTGTTGTTGTTGGTGGGTTAGATTGCCGGCCTCAAAGCTGCGCGCCGACGCCGACGAATCTCAACTTTCAGCGCTGCCGATTCAGCTTTCGGTTTGGCCGCGGCCGCGGCTGTCACTGAATGGCGGCGGCGGCGACGAGTGGCCCATTCCGGTTTGGTTTCAGCCAAAAGAATCCCCCCCCCCCCCCCCCCACTCGATTTGCTCCCTGGCGTCGGCATTCCCAGTTTGGTTTCCCAATTGAAAAGCGGCCCCTTCCCCTCCCCCCCCCCCTCGTTGTAAAAACCAACAAAGCCAGTTTCTCGTGTTTGCCTGTGTGAGTGGCTGCGGCTGCGCCTTTTTCAATCGCCTTGCATTCCAGCGCTGGCGTCGCTGGCATTCCTGTTTCACCAACACACACACACACACACGCACACGCACACTTGGGCGGTTTAATGAGAAATTAAATTTTGTTTCGTTTCTTGTTTTCGGTCAGTTTCTCTGGTCGGTCGGTCGGTCGGTCGCCCCTTGCTTTTTATTTACTTAGAAATTCCCTGGCGCAGTCGCAGCGCAGCCGACGCCGACGGCCACGCAGCCGAAACGAAAACGAAAAGTGTGAAAAGTGAAGAGACCCGAACTTTGAGCCGAACTGGCCGACTGCACTCGCCCCCCGGCTGACTCATCGTCGGCACGCGCATTGCCGACGCTCGGGTTTTTTTCGGCAGCTTCGAGAATTTGGAGCATCCAATCGCGCGCATCCTCATGTGGGGTGAGGTCAGTAACGGCTGCCCCCCTCCCCCTCTCACGCTCGGCTCGGAAGAATGTGAAAGATTTCATTTTAATGATCCCAATGATCCCAGCCGGTGAATAGGAATCAACGGCGGATTACAATTAGGGGAGTGGAAAGATCTTTGATGGAAAGAAGAGAAGAGAATTATTGAAGAGATTTCGGAATTCTTAAGTCTATTATAGCTGAGGATCGAGATCTGTTATAATTCCTTAGGGATTCTTTGAAGTCTCATCTCCTCAATTTCTGTAATTGTTATCTTCTCTTTTTGGTATTTCAGTTTATTCCCAAATATTCTAAAAATTCTAATATAAAAATATCCCGAGAAACCTTTTCCAGAGTTAATTTCCAGTTTCCGCTGAGTTTTCTGTAATAATCGTTTAAATTCTTGAAATATTTAATTCCTCTTACCGTCCAGAACTTTCCTTCCCCGTCCGCCATTGTGGCTTAGTTTCGACGACGGGGAAAATTGAAAATCGACTTCAAATCGATTCAATTGAGAGCCCCAGTCCCTTCCCCAGGACAAAACCACATGGGAACATGGTAAATGCAAAAACTAAAAAGTCCTCCACCACGTCCGCCCCCACCCCCTTCCCTTTCAGATTTGCTAAACACGTACGATTTTGTAGTTTCGCAGAAAGTTTTCCCTGCTGTGGAAAATCACGGAAAAAAGAAGTTCCTACAAATTTCCAATTTCGTATTTGCCCCCCGCAATCCTTATAATTTCTAATCCTGACCCGCCCCCCCTCCCTTGATCGACCCGCTCTCCGTGACCGTCTGGCTTTCATTTTGCGGTGTTGACTGTGATTTTCGTCCAGGGGGCGCTTTAATCAGCATTCCTGACGTCATCCACGAACTTTTCGGCGGGGAAAGGCGAACATTTTCAGTTACTTTTCTGGCTCAAATGTCAGACCACTTGAAATGGGCCTGGCCGAAGCCGCCAACCAGTTGCACGCCAACGACCCCCGCCAGCCCATTTGCATGCATATGGAGAGTTTAGGTAACGGCGCGCCCATTGGGCCCTATCAGTGCCCCTGTGATTGCCCCCCTCCCCCTGGCTGACGGCCGGGTTTGTTTATTTTGCTTTTCATTTTTCACTTGACAACGAGGGTGGAGCCCGTCGAGGGCTCCATATGCGTGTAAGGATAATAATTACAAGCACCCGCACTTGGTTCCGTGGCCAGGACTCCTGCTGTCCTTGCGTTTTTATCGCCACTTTCGCTCGGCTCCTTTTCTTTTGCTTTCGCTGTGTCAAAGGTTTTTTTTTTTTTTTTGATTGCCCTCTGAATGTTTGCCAGCGGATGGATTCTTAGGTGGGCTGGGGGGTCGGGGGGTGTCCGTCGGAAATTCGAGTAGGCAAATACGTCGGGAGAGGGGTGGCAAATATTTACCGATTCGGTTCGATTCTTGTTGACCTGCGATGAGAGGAAAGTTTTCCTTTTAATTTCCTTAATTGGCTGAGGCAAGGATCCTGCTGGTTTAGAGAACGATGAGGAGGGGGGGGGGAGGGGGGAAACATATGATGAATGATTGGATACTCTATAGGGTGGTTGGTTGAAGGACCTTTTCGTACTTCTGGGCCGACTAAAAGAATCGATTCTTCGGGTTCATACCTTTGCCGCCTGCTGTACTATTTTCGGGTTCTTTGGGAAGGTTTTTTAAAGCAGCTAGTATTCCGGATAGAAGTGGAAATTGCGGATAAGTGTACAAAAACCGATGAAAAAATTCTCGTCTTTATTTTCTCATCTCCTACTTTTCTGGAGATAATTTGAGAAGGCCTCCGTTTAGTAGACTTCTTTGCAGCTGGGATTCTCTATACCGGATAGGAGCGGATAGCGCGGATAAGTGTATAAGAGCAGATAGAAAAATGTTCGCCTCTTAATTTCTATTCCTTCTCCTTGTTCTTGAGGAGATTGGAGATGAATCCTCCGTTGAGCAGACCTTTTTGCAGTTGGGATTCCGGATAGGAACGGATAACGCGGATAAATGTATAAAAAGTAATAAGAAAATGTTGCTCCCTTTAATTTATTCTCTTCTCGGAGTTTATATTAAGATTTGAGATCATTTGAGAAGGCCTCCAAAAGCGGATAACGCGGATAAGAATGGGAAAGAGTACGCCTGTTAATTTCTTCGCTTCTTCTACTTTTCCCAGGGACTTAAGATCATCTGACTTTTCCCAACCTCCACTCATACGAAAAGAGTATCCAAAGTTCGTGGGTTTCGTTCCTTTTCGACAGCGAGAAAGCCAACAAAAAATCAGATCACATTTCTTTCCGCCTTAGCGTGTCACCGGCCCCCCCACCCACTCGTGTCACCCCACACCCACCACTCACACCACCAACAACCCATCATCGACGTCAGGGTGTGTGTGTGGGTGGTGTGCGTGGATTTGTTTGTGTTTTTTGTTTAAGTTTCTCGCAACGGAGACTTCCTTTTTTGCATGCCTGCTCGTCTGTGTGTGACGGCAGGGGGGCGGTGGGGGGCATGGCATTGTGCACATGTTTGTTATGCATTACAAACCGCCTTCGCTGCCGCCGTCCGCCGTCCGGCGTCCGCCACCGACCCCGGCATCGACGGCCGCCGTGCCAGTTCTCGGGGGCGGCGCCGGCAACCGTTTGGTTTTTATGTCTTTTGTAAAATTTTTATTTAATTTTTGAATCTTTTATGAAAAAGTTTAATATTTGTTTTTCATGCTTTGTAATTTGCATAATTCGCACACACACACACGCACACCATTGCCTATGCAGGACGACGAGGAGGGGGCAATGCGATGGGACAGGGCCATTGGGGCCCGAGCCTGTGCGGTTGTCCTTTGCTCGGCTAAAACGACCCCCGCCTGCTCAGTGGCGCCCTCTTTTGGATACCTGCCAGCGTTGTGATAAAGACACTGAATCCGCCCCGCCCCGCCCCCCACATGAGGGCGGTGGCTACACGCATACTTACATTTTTCATGAATGCAAATCCCAGTTCATTCGGATTTTGGTTTACTTACTGCAATGTCCTTGTTTGCCCGCCAACAGAGAGAGGAAGCGGAGGAGACGGCAGATGCGTCGGGTGTGGGCGGGGGCCGAGGGCGGACCTCATTCGCGTTTTATTCATTCATATTTCCCCCATTCACACACACACGCCAACGCACGCACGGCCGCCCCGCACGCGCTGCCCACTCCCTGCCCCCCACCCACTCAGGGCCTCTTGGGCGCGGCTGACCCCTTGGCCGTTTGGGGAGGGAGGAAAGCAACTCAGGCTGAGTATATTTATTATGATTCGTCGGACGGACTCTCCTGTCTCCTCACAAGGCGGTGGGGAGGGGGTGTGGTGTGTCGACGTGTGTGTGGGTGGGGGGGTTCCTGAAATTGGCAAACTGCTTTTGGTGCCCACAAATTTCGTTTTATTGTGTGGCAAGATTAAATGCGCTTTCCAGTTATTTATGCCGACAGACACGCCCAACCTCCCCCCACCCTCGTCCTTCGCATGCAAATCTGCCGCCCGCCTTTTTTCCTTTTTTTATTGTTTGCCTTTGAAATCAAAGTTTTTAGTGTAGAGTTGGATTATCCGCAGTCTTCAGCGGCCTTGAGGACCTTCCCCCCACTCCTCCCCGTAAGACCTTTTGACATTTCCCAAAGCCACGCGGCTGCTCCCCACGGCCACCGACAAAAGGATACCCTACCCTCGGGGGCGGAGGCGGTGAGGTTGGGTGGTTTCCTCGGTCTGTTTACAGTTTCATTTTCTGTTTGTCATTTAAAATTTTAATTGCCTGCAAATTTTAATTTGAAATTTCCCAATTGCTCTGTTGTCATGGCAACGCCGCCAACCGCCACCGCGGAAGGGGCGACTCCCAGGGGCGTGGCACAAACGCCCCCAGGCAGACCGACTGTCGTGCTCCCCTTCTCTTCGCTTGATTGACTGATCGGTTGGCTGGCTGGCTGCTTTACTTCGGCTCGAATGGCCCGTCGAATGCTCTGCAATGCAACGAATGACAGGAGACAGGAGAAAGGGTAAAGTGAATGAAAAGAGGGTAAAGAAGAGTGAGGGAGGGAAGGATTCTCGTAGCGAATGGAGAAAATAAACCCCAAGAAGATCTGAGAGAGTCTAGAGAAAGAGATCAAGATCAAGAAGAGATGAAGTAAACAAGGAAACGAAAGAAAAGGAGCATTGAAAAGGATAAACTAGGGTAAGGGTAAATCTAACAAGAGAGGTGCTAAATTCGCTTAAGAAAGCGGAGACTAAAGACAGTTGACAGAGATATAGAAGAAAAAGATATAGAAAGTATAGAATGCTGATTTTTTGCATGACTAAAGACAGCAGAGAAAGATATAGAACACAAAGATATAGAAGGCTGATTTTAGGAAGATAGTTGGTCCTGTTTTTGGGACTTCAACTCCCTTTCCTGGTTGCTATAATTCCCTTCCGATTCTCTTACTTCTATTCTTGGCCCCAAACGCCCTTTGGAAACTGAAAGCCCCAACAAACTGCCTGTGCCCCGCCCCTGCCCCACGGCCTGTGGAAAGTGTAGGGAGCAAAATGTGTGCGAGCTGTTGATACGCCCGCTTCAATCCGCTCTTGGAAAATTGCCTGAAATCCTTCACGCTTCATCAATTCGCATTATTGTTGCCAGTCGTCACCGCTGCCGCCACCGCGCCGCCGCCTCCACCGCCGATTGGCTTCGCTGAGTGCCGTCGACGCTGAAGGGCCCTCCACACATGAGGAGGGGCGCTGGCGAGGTCTCTGGGCAGGCAGGTGGGGCCTGTAAGTTTGCGCGGCTCCCCTTCCGCCCGGCGTATTGAAT
The DNA here is from genome assembly GCA_037075105.1 of Lissocephala sabroskyi. NCBI lineage: Eukaryota > Metazoa > Arthropoda > Insecta > Diptera > Drosophilidae > Lissocephala > Lissocephala sabroskyi. The sequence continues at coordinate 4,002 of JBAMCP010000117.1, read as the reverse complement.
TGCAAATAAGCGTGGCCTGCCAATTTGGTGGGCCGCCAACCGCCGACTCCCCAGCCGGCAAATTCCGTGCGCTTAAGCGAATTGCGTATTTATGTGCGTAATCGCAACTCATCATCTGTCGTTTGTCGTTTGCTGTTTGTCGTTTGTCGTTTTGTTTTCTGGCCGGCAGTTGGGCGCGTTTTTCCGGATTCCCTTGTTACCTTGGCCGCATTAACGGAATGCTTCCCGCTTGGGTCGTTCGACGGCCTCCATCCCCGAATCTGTTACCGATCCGCTGTCGTCGTCCTGGGCATCGCTCATGTCGTCCGTCATGACGGCGATTTATTTGCGGTCATTTACATGCATTATTTTCCGGCTAATGGCCCGCGATGACTTCTGGAGGTGTCAGTCCGTCCTCCTGCGCATGTGTGTGCGGGCCGTGGAGGTGTGGAATCGGTGGTGTGTCTATAGCATTTATAGTTTTAAGTGGCGTGTGATTAAGTGGCTCTTATTGTGCTCGCCGCCATCGGTAACCGCAACTTTAATTGCATAAAAATTAACTCATTTTTCGAGTGGTTTTCATGGAAACGAACTACGCGAAAGGACTCAATGAAGCTTAAATAATCGCTGTCTCTTTAAATGAGAGCTCTATTGAGTCTGCGAGCAGATGACGGACAACGTTCCTCTTAAAATCCATCCGAAGGAGAGTTTCTCGCTCGACTTTCAAAGAAGCCTCGGAGGATCTTTCAATTGAAATAAACTTCCACTTGTTTGTATTTTCTACGATTCGCTGAAGATTCAAGTCTAGAAACACTTGCAAATGTTCGTCACCCAGAGTTGTATTTCCACAGATCGATGACCGATAACTTACCTCTGCTATCGGCTGCATGCAGCGGATGTGGCAACTCTGATTCAGGTGTTTTTGAAGCAGACGGTACAGAATTAATTCCAGGGCTGAAACTTTTTTGTGACTAATTTAATTCGTGTGAACCAGACCCAAAATAATAATAGACTTCTAGACGATAAGGCGGCTTTTTGAGGGACACTGCTTGGGTTCTCTAAGACCCAAAAAGAAAGCTGTTTCTACATCGTCTACTCTGTTGGGTGATTCATGTTCACCCCACCTCCAAAATATTCTACGGCCTGAGTATCCTTTCCAAATTTCAGATAATCTCTTCCTCTACCTCTTTCCAGCTCAGCCTAGAAAGTTCTGGACGAGGTCGTTAGGCATTCCTCTCAGTTACCCTTTTATCTTTTATTTCCCACTAGCAGCACAAAGAGATCTGGCAACTCCCTTAAGATTAAGGGGGAAACTTTGTTTCAAATGGCCCAGAAAAAGCAGGCAGGACAAACGCCTCTTCGGTCATCGGAGGGGCCATTAAGTTGGCCCATAAAATTCCTTTGAATTTTTACACCTTCTACAATTAAAACTTTGAACTTTCTCTGGCTGTCTGTCCGTCCGTCTGTAACCCGCTCTTGACCCTGAAAGCTCGCAGCGAATTCGAAAATGTTCGGTAAAATTTTCGTTTAATTTCATTTCATTTGCGAACAATTTACATTTTTGCCAAACCAACGGGGAAAAAATTAGAACAACAACCACAAGGCGGGAAAATTTTCAATGTTTTTTTTAATTAAATTGAAAAACTTTTTACGCCGCATTTCCTCACAAAGCGAAAAGGGAAAAACGCCTCGCTGAATGAAGAAAACTCAACTGTCAGTTCAGTTGGCAATTCAAGGCGAGAACAGACAACGCCGGCGACCAGGAGCCCGACGACAAGGACCTCAAAAGTCGAGGGCGCTGCGAGGGGAACTGAAGTAGGTACTTTGGTAATTGGGAAAAGCCAGCCATTTTTCTCGGCCGTTTCCATTTCAATGTTGAATTCATTTTTCCTCTCCTCTCTGGCAGTTTTTTTTTTTTTTAATAAAGCAAATCGATTGGTTTGGGTAATTGAAGAAATTGCCGCAAATTTCCGATATTTTAATAAGCAAGAAATTGAAAAGAAAACGCAGCTCAAGTCCCAGCAGAAAAACCACCAACGACGCTCAGCCTGTCGACGGAGCCTGATGACCTTCAGCGGCTCGTTTACGCTTTATTGCGTATACGCCGCGTGTACTTGCAAGTGAAACTCACCGTGCCTGCAGCGCCGCCCACACTCACTCATTTATTCATTGAACCATTCAGCCATTCATATGCATTGATTCATTGACAAAGCTGTCAGTTTTCATATTGATTTATGGACCCAGAAACCAGCCGTGGTCGTCGTCGTGCTGCTGCTTGCGAGGGCCAAGGAACAACTCATTCAACTGAATGCCAAGTGATTAAGGCCACCGCCACAGTACAAATGATGGGGGGCCGAGGCGATCCCCGGAATCGTTTGTTGTTTTCTTTGCCGCGTTGTTGTTTGCATAAATCCTATTTAATGGCTCACGCACAGCCAAGACAGCATCAATAACAGCATCAACAGCATCGGCAGCAACAACGCGAAGAACCGCAGCAACCGGCAGGTTTCCATGGCATTTGAAGGGGCGGCTGGTCGGTCGGCTGATTGGGGCGGTCGGGCAGCTTTGCCAACGTTTCCATGTGTGCTGAGTGATTACAGAAAATCACTTCCTGACATTATTGTTGCTCTGGCTGTTGCTGCTGTTGTTGCAATTATAAATATTGCAAGTGCACGGCCAGCACGGCCAAGGCGGCGACGGAGGAGTAGAATCCCGAGCAGCTTTGCGGCTTTGCCGACGTCTTCTTTGTTGGCTTGAAACAATGCCGGTTTGTTTGGGCCAATCGCATTGAATTCTCAATTCTATGAAGCTCGACAAATCATTTGAGCCTCCAGTCGCCCCTCCATTCACGAAATTTACTTGTTGTTGCTGGACGGACGAACGTGTTTGTTGTCAATTAAACAGTCGTTGGCATCGCTTACGATCCCCGTTCCCCTTTCCCCGCCACACTCCTCTCCCTTCTTAACGGTTCGTTCATCGCCTAGCCATTTTAATTAGATTGCTGGTTTGTTGTCTTTGCGGGTTGCCGGCGGCGTCGGGGGGGATGATTGGCGGTGCTGCTGCCGGCTGCTCTTGGCGGTTCCCAGCAGGTGTTATAATCATTGTACATGCAACATTTTCCACATTCTGGCAACGCTGCCCGCCGTCGCACGTTTTGCATGCAAAATTCAAACCCACATAAATTCCAATTCGACAATTGCCACCGCTGTTAGTGCATCTGCCATTGTTGGTGTGTGTGTGAGAGTGTGTGTTGGTGGGTGGTTGTTGGTTGTCCATTAACCCTCTGGCATTTGCCAAATTCAAACGGCAAACAACAAAATTCAATGAAATTTTGCTCTGGCCTTCAATTGGCACAGTGGGTAATTTGCATAAATTCCGTATCTAATTTTCCGGATTCAAAAGATTTTATGTTATCGATTTTGTAAAAGAAACAGAGGAATTTTTGGGCCCCAAACAAAATCGGTTGGGTTTAAGGAAGCCACTGGCTGGCAGACTACAAGAAACTAAATTTGAGGAGATTCTTGAATAATTTTGAACTGTGGTTAGATTCCCTAGAGTTTAATTTATAAAGATTCTTGAATTTCTAAAAATAAAGAAAGTTATGGGAAGAGCGATAGAGATGATTCTCAAGGTTAAATGGGGAGAAAATGAGGAAAATGAAGAACCACGATTCTGCCAATCCCAATGAGGCGGATCGGTTGGAGTTCAACTGAAGTTTCTATGATCGCTGATATTCCTCTTTTAAATGGTAAGATAGAGGAATCGGATCAGCAGACCTTCTGAGAGTCGTGTGACCTCTTCGACTGCATGAAAATAGCTTCAGTTGGCTGCCTTCGATTGAATCAATATAAATACCATGTCTCTTCCACAGAATCCATGGTTTTTTGAGATCAATGCTGATTATCTTTTCAACAGGAATCCCGTATTTACTTTTATACCCTTAAAGTCAGAAGTACTTAGTTTCAATTCCCTTCCCTCGCCGTCTTCTAAAAAGCTGGCACTTCAGTTCTCTTAGTCTTTTCT
>JBAMCP010000116.1:0-97518 GCA_037075105.1 Lissocephala sabroskyi | reverse complement strand
ATGCAAAAGCCGGGGGGCGTTTTCAGACGGTTTAAAAATTCATTAAATTCTGTCACTTTCGCGAAAAAATAAAACACTCGCAACACGAGAACTAAACATAAAGTCCTCCCAGCCCATTAAGCCCAACTAAACAGATCCGGTAGCCCATCCGACCCCACATAAGTGGAAGTGCCCCAGCGGGGGCTTTAAAAGTGCATGAAAGATCCCAAGCCTTGCTAACTTGCTAACAAAGGAAATGAACCAAGCCTGGTGTCAAAAAAGAAGATATTTAAGATATAAGGTGAAGACCGTAGAGGACTTTTTTACACAGAGGCGTTGTCAGAAATTTACAATTTTTATAAGTGTTACTGAGATCGGTCTAACCGTCCCAAAGATTGATGCTTTTAAAGACCCTTTGCGTTTCCCCGGCAGTCTGTTTTCTAGCTCTTTCTTATGTAGAATCATTCTAATTTAAATGGTTTCCTTATATAGAAAAACAATTCATCAAACTTTTCAGATGAATTTCAAACTCGCCTTTGGACTCTACCGCGCTTACACACACCTGTCTTGGTTTATCCTTTACCCTTTAAATCTGCGCATTGTACCCTCAAAGATCGCTCATATCGCCAAACAACGACTTGTACATTTCAGGACACGGTAGGCTTCTTTATCTACTAAGAAAGAGTCAGACGAAGGAAATTTCTTGGTCGCTTGTTCCTTTATTATTTAAATTCCGCTAATTTCCGATTCTTACCCTTTTTGAATCACTGAGCCAGCTGAACTTTCTGATAGAGTTAAACGGTTTGCTAGGGCTTACTCTGGTGCGCAGAGTTGTGGATTATTCGGTGTACTTGAAGATCGCATGAATCTGGATAAGATTCAGCATTACCCTTGCCACTTATTCCTATGAATCGTTTTTTGGGCAGGAAGTTACTATGCTGCCAAGGACTCTAAAAAAAATCTGATGGTAGCTCCGTGAGGTGCAACTAATCCGACGTAAGTGGGCGACTAATTTCTGACTAATTTCCGCACCAACTTCATCCTTCGCGGCGGAAGCGAATGGCTGACTCAAGTGGAATTCCTCAAGGACAAGCAGCTGCAGGATACCGCATCCCCCCGCTCCTTAAGCCCGTCGGCCGGGCTCATATTAGAATACTCCATGAGGATCCATATTTCAATCAGTGCAATGCTGTACAGCTCAATTTGTTGTACTCTATGGCAAAGTGACAGAAATACGAGCACGCAAAACGGACAAGCCGACCGACCGATCAACCAACCGACTGGCTGACTCGCCGGGGCGACTCCTCCACTTAAGTCATAAATTTGTCATTGATTGCATGTGAAATTTGATGCAGACCCCCGACCAGATCTTCGGCTGCATCTGCTTGCATCGAAATGCGGATCGAGATGGGTAAGGGGCTCCTCGGGTTGTTTGTGTATCTCGGAATTGTTTGTTGTCCTTATGCGCTGCTTGGCGGCGGGTTTATTGCTTTATTGCGGGGCGGGTGAGTCCATTGTGTCATCTCCGAAATAAGGCGGTCAGGCCAGCAGTTTATGATTTCATTTGAATCGGGCTCAATATTTATGTCTATGTGGGAAGCTCGCTGGTCCATCAGTCGATCGGTCGGTGGGATTCTCACAACTTGACAGCCCACCTATTGAATTACCCCAGACACTTTGGTATTGAGTTTCTCAAAGTTGCCACTGTGTTTTTTTGTTCATCTCCTTCTCAAAAATGCAGCACCGGCAACGCGTCTCCTTGGGTTCTGAAATGCATTCAAAGGACGACAACAGCGCTGGGTAAACGGGTGGAAAAAAATTGCTAAAGATAAACAGTCGACGGCAGAAGGACGAGGGGGTAACCGCCTTTGGTTTGTTGTTCACTTAACTGGAATAATTGACATGAACGATTCCTTGTACAGGCCGTCTGGTTGATCAGCCAGCGGACCCAACTCTTTTGTGGTTTCACGATTTGCCAGCCGTTCGGGGAGTCGTGCCCCGCCCCGCATCCCCCAGCCGAGTGGCTGTAACAGTTTATATTGCATTATTCTGCTTGAATGGCATTTTCACTTGGCCAGCAGATGGAGGGCCACAAGCGAAGGAAAAAAGTGCCAACTTCGAGAGAAAACAAAGTGAATTTCATTATAGGCAGACCGGGGTTCCTTGAGAGTCCTGGCCGGGCTCCTCAGACGGCCGCATCAAGGCCAATTTGAATTATGAAAATCACTGCCATCCGCGAGGCTCAGACTTCGCAATTGGGCGGGCGGGCATCCTTATGCGTTAAATTTTGAATGAGATTTCCTTCCATTCCACTGGAGCGCAAGTGGGCCAGCTGTTGTCACCGAACCTCGGGCCCTGGGCCTTGTAATATGGTAATAATTTGCGGTGAGCCATCAGGTGCGAGTGTGCGAATATTGAAAGTCAGTCAGTCGTGCTGGTGGGAATGGAGAAAACCGCCCTCTGGAATTCCAATGCCAAGAGCAACAGCTGCGATTTTCCATCTATTGAACTTTGCCAGACCGTCGGCCATCAGTTTCCCACCTCCGCTGCTCCAGTTACACGGCTCACTCCACTCCACTCAACTGAACTGCAGTCTTGGGCCCATATAACTTAACCAAGACAACAGAATTTGTCAAGAGCTGATCGCGATTGGAGCGAGACACAGACTGAATGAACGGACCGTCCACTGGACTCGGACCCGTGCGTGCTAATGGCTCAGCAAACGTGGCCATGTGCCGCGGGCGGTCAGAAAGTGTGGCAGGAACTGTTGTCACACGTAGGTGTCGGAGGCCCGCTGCCCGACTGCAGCACCGACAAGTCCGCTTTCTTTACCCAGAACGATGCCATCAAACGCATGCAACCAAACGGCCGTAATACCTCACCGGGCGGACCAACTAGCGTCTTTCCGTCCTGCCACTATGCTTATTTTTCACTCCCAACGACGCTAAATCGCCACAGTTTATGCAAAACGTCTCAGGTCCGCCAGCCAGCCGGCCAGCCGGTCAACCAGTTAACCAGCCAGTGTTGACCAATTCGCCGTTTGCAGGCCAACTCAGCCTCTTTGCAAAGTGAATGTACAAAAGGGGGAGAACGCCTTTTGACGGGGTCTGGTCGTTTCTGTGGGATGGGTGCCATCCTTGCGGTCTGGACATCGTTGCTTCGTTTTTATTGTGATCTAATCGTCGCCTGGGTGTGCTGGTGGAAGACGAAGACTTGGACAGGATCGTATGGTGTGGCAGACCCACGCTCTTGTGTTTTTATTATTATTGGTTTTTAGTATTTATTTCAGCTGCCATTTGCATTTCTTATTGTTCGGCCCTCAAACGTGTGACGATCGGGCGCTGCAAAATGAATTGCCCTGCTGATGCGAACGGAGTAACAAATGGGATCTGCCAGGGTTCAAGTCGTGGCTCCGACCTTGCCTACAACTCAATGCGACAGTGGCCAATGGACAGCCAGCCGGCCAGCTGAGCAGCCGCCTTTTGATCACTCAGCGTCAACTTGGATTAGCTGGCAGCTCGCTGGTCAGCGCGCGCTTCCTTTGTCCGACTTGTCGGTCATTTATAATTACGACAACTGGATCGGTGCAGGCTAACCAGCCTGCTGGAGCCTGGGAACCACCTCCCCCCATCTGCCTTCCTCCAGCAGCCTGCCCTGTCACACGCGCCTGTCACACACGCCGCCGGAACGCGCCGGCCAGCGCCGCTGATAAACGAGCGCATCAGAATTGTGACTTGTCATAAATTTGCCTGCGTGGCCATTACTCATGTGTCAGTGGAGCGGCCAGCGACAGCGACAGCGACAACGGTAGGTGAGCTTCAATATGTCGGGAATCCGAAGTAATCGCTGTTATCAACTTTAGTGACATGATCACCGGGCCCTCGGATGGGGGCCGCCTTAATCCCGGCAGCTTTAAAAATGAAGTCATTGAGCATCAATGTTGGCCATCATCACCTGGCGGGTGCGGTGGCCGCTGTGCTGGCCACCTGTACCAATTTCCCCATAATTTGTTCTTGTTTCATTTCTCAGGCAAAACAATGCGATCCCACCCGCCCCGACCAGCCGGGCAATCGGACGGTTGGACGCTTGGTCGGCTGGGCGGAAAGAAAAATGAACCACTGACAACTCGTGCTGGGCCGAGAATCCCCATCGCTACAGAGAGCGGAACCGCATGCAGGGCTCCTCCCCTGCGCGCCGGCTTCTTTCCCTTCCCGTCTGTCTTGGACTTTTCCATACCTCGCATGCGGAGCAGAGGCAGCGGCGGCAGCAGCGGCCAATGTGCATACATTTCAAATTTATTAATTGGTTTTTAAAAGCACTCACACCCGGGCCGAGGCCACCACCACACATTCACCGCGCGGCCGCGCGACCGGTAAACCGGCCAGCCCGCCGCCAGCCGACCAACGGCCATTCATAAATCCATGAATCCGTGTGAGTGCCGTGTGAGTGCCGCGCTCGCGAGTGGTGTGGAGTGAGTGCGCCAGCATTGAGAGGGGGCTCGAGTTCAATTTCCGCCTAATTTCGTACATTTTTATGCGTTGCGGCTTGAGGGGGCAGCCGAGGGAAAGTGTAGGGGAACCGCTTGAGATTCACACCGCCAGGCCACCCCGAATCGCTTGTGTGATTTGGCAAAGAGAAAGGGGACACACGGCCAGCCTGAGTCATTTCCAGCCGCTCTAATGACTTCCAAGCGATCGCAGAAAACAACTGCACAATCACACATCCAAATAAGATTTCATGAATAGACCAATATCGACCAACATTTAAATTTGTGTGTGTCAAGGGTTAAGATCTGCGGGAATGCATGTAAAAAGCCAAATGAGTAATTCATTTTATAAACGTGTCAAATTTTCACTGTTCTCATTTGAGTAGACGTGAATGAATGTTGCTCTTTCATGGGGGCCGCTTGCTGAAAGAAAATCAGAAGAACCCCTGAGAACACTAAATTTCAGAACTTGAGGGGTTTGAGTTTTTACTTTAAAAAGTGCCGCTAATGATCATAGATAAATGAGTACTTCATTTAAGGTTCATACTCCATAAACACTTGACTTAGAGATATAATTTTCAAGATCGGGATGACATCACACTCAATGGAGTGTTTTTTCGTTTTCCCTACGGATAATCTTTAAATAAGAGATCCAATATCGATTAGATTGCGCGGTAAACAAATATTTGGTAGAGAATGGGATCTGCTTTCTGTTTGTATTATCTGATCAAATTCTTAATGCCTAAAAATATTTAAACATTAAACTTAACCATTGTACTTCAGTTAGCAATGATAATTGCAAATTTAATTCGATTTTAATTTAAATAAGATCTATATATTTAAGGAACTACACATTTAAGTTCTTAGTTCTCTCCAAATTAAGATCCTAAACTATATGGTTCCATTCTTTTTAAGTTTCACGAAGTTATTACGGACCTTAGACAAATAACTTACATGCGATTTTAATTTTAAAGAAATTACTTTCAATTCAGTGACCGGCCCGATTTGCCTTTCTTGTGGCACAATTTCGCGGCTGGTTGGATTGATCGGTCAGCAGCAGTCCGGTTCCCCAATTCGGTGGGAAATTTAATTAATGATTCTGCATTGTGAGATATGAAAGGCCAACACCACCACCACTGGCATCGATCGACTTCCATTGTAGCCGTGCGGGGGGCACTCTCACAACAAAGCCAGTCAAGAGTTTTGGTTTGTAATTGTTTGCGGTCGAGTCCATGCAGGCGAAATTGGTAACGCCATCATCATTAGACCGGCGGGCAGTGAGTTCGCTCTTCTCTTTCTTCTCGCTGCCCTCTCTTTCCCGCTCACTGAAATTAATTTGACTATTCTTTGTGCTGCCTAATAAGCCATAGGCAATTAAGCAAAACACTAACTCATGCCGCCGTCGCGCACGCGAATCTCGGCGGGCCTCCCCCCGTTCCGCCTTGGAGCCGACACTACCTCATCAGGCCTCGTGAAATGTGCGGCCCAGCATGCGACTCTCCAGATACTCACAAATAAATATAAAAGCGATTCATTATGCCATACGAATTGGCGGGGGGAGCGGTGGTCGGTGGGTTGGGTGGTTCGAGTCGACTAGTTGGGCGCTGTAAGCGGCGCTGTTTACTCGCGGCTTATGGCACATCTGGTCTGGAGTCTTTGGGGCCTTATGCGGGCCCCTGGCGCTGGCGCTGGCCTGGGCTCTGAGGTAGCCAATGAGCGTGTGCCAGCCGGCGGATGCTAATGCTAATAAATCGTTCCGCGGCAGTAGCCCCATCAATCAGACGCACTTTTGCTGATAATGTTTTTTTTTGGAAGAGACACCAACCCAGCCCGGAAAGATCATCGCCCGGGATGATGCGCTGCGCAAGCGCAGACGGCGACATACAGGAAGCAGTCAGAGTCGATAAGCTTTATGGGATTCCCGCGTTGGGGTGCCAAGTATAAACAATACCCTAAAGCCGGCATATTTACGACTTCCCTCCATATGAGCCGCCGCCCGGGGCGTAATTGCGCAAGCGCTGCCACCTCGGCCCTGAAATATGCGGCTTGGCATCATTTTTCTGCGCGGGGGCTGGCAGGTAAACTTTCCGACGCCTTGCAATTAACCGTGCGCAACTATCTTGTTACCTGACGCGTTTTTATGATTTCTGCATAAAATTAAAACGTTTTGCTAGAATTTGCACCTTGCCCAAAGCCGCGCCGCCTCCCCGGACTCCACTTTTTCGGGCCGGGCTGCCCATGCAGAACTAGTTTCGCTCTGTTCTCTGCCCTGCCTTGTGGCCGTGTTCGGTTTGGCTTTAATAATTTTTACTTTGGTTTAATTATAGTTTTGCGCTTAATAAATTTCCTACCTGCCAGCCCGACAGAATCTCGCTGGCTCCCGTCTTCATTCCGACTCCGTTCGTGAACCTCCTCTCCGCTCAGAATGAACTGACACGGTTTGGTGCTAAAAACCACACACTAATAGGATTGCATTTTAAATGGTTACTTATAGTTTTCGGGCCAAATAAAAGTCTTCGTGCGTTTTAGAGGGAAAAGTTACACAAAAAATCACACGCTCTTCGTTGGTTCCCAAAATATAAAAAAATTCGAACGACTTGGAAGCTGAAGTTTTTATAGAACATCTCTCTCTCTCCCCTTTCAAATCTCTCTTTCACTATTTGCGAATATATTGACTGATTCGAATTATTTAATTATTTTTTGGTTCAATTAAAAATGATGATTCCAATTCGACAGACCATTAAAAATTTAAGTTCTATCGTTCTATTTGTTTAAATTTTATTAAATTTATTTCCACTACAACTGTTCCTCGACTGTTGTTTAAAGTAATCCCGTTTGTTTGCGATCCGGAGTATTCTTTTCCCGGCTTTCCAGTTCTCTTTGCCGCATATGCCGCACGAAATTATTTATTTGTCTTGCTTTTTCAGGTGTTCTATGTTGTGTGTGTGACAGGGGGAGGAGGTGTGTTTTTGTTTGTGGCACTTTCATTATTCACTGCACATTTTACGCCTCGTTCACTTTTTTAAATTAATTAATAACCATCAGGCTAATAAGTTTTATTTTTTTAACCCCTTGCAAAGAAGCGCGGCGATTATTTTTGTTTTTTTTTTGTTTTTGTCTGAACTGCGCTACCAAAACATTAAAACCAGCAGAGACAACACCGGGGACACAAATGACATCGCTTAAATTAAATTAATTGGATGCTGTTGGCATTAAATCCACTCGACTGGGAGTCCGAGTACCCGCAACCTGCGGATCGGTTGAGCAGTGGTCGCCCTTGCCGGAGGCATTTTATGGGTCGGCAAACGGGAAGTCAAACAGAGCAGATGACGTGACCTGGTCGGTGGAAATGAAACGAACTTCGACCCACTGCACGAAATTTCTCAGTTTGGTGCGAAGCGGCAACGGCAACGGCGGCGGCGACGGCGGCTCCGCCTCAGATCCACAGGCGCCGCCCGGAAGTGACGAAGGCCTTCCCGGCCCGGTACTAATTTCCCCGGCACGACGGCATCTGGAGCCGTGTTCCATCCCACTTACAATTCATGAACTTTTACGCACATTTGTCGAGCACCAACTCCGGAAAGGCCGCGAGATGACGGGCTTCCTAATTGCAGTAGCGAACGAGGCCGGCAGTCGGGGATGCACTCGCAGGAAGCATTGTCCTCGTTGTTTGCAGGGGTGGCTGCCGTCGCTGCACTTTCGAGTGGCTCACGCATATGAAATTTTTTCTTAATTATCGCATTGATTTGCGCCACGGCTCGAGGGCTGATTGCCGGCTGGACGGCCACCCCACTCATCTGGCCGATGCATTTTGCGGCACTGCACTGAAGTGCTCTTGGCTCGGCGTTGACATTTCGCCAGTATTGGCCATGGCGATGGTTGGCGCTGACGCTGGCGACGCCGTGCGTGCAGGAGCCGTCGTTTGCGGTGGCTACCAGGCGGGCACTCGTGAGTGCGGCTGTTCCACTTCAGCTCGCTTTGATGACAATGGCAATGCTGAAATGGCAATGGCGGCAACTCCGGCGACGACCATCGGGCACGTTTGTCGGTAAAGCGGTGGGCTCTTGCCATCGAGTGTCCCGCGAATTTGGCCCGATGTTTGTTATTAAAGCGCTGCCCGATTTCCGATTCCGACAGGCAGCCGTGAAATTAGCTGATTCGCTGATAAGATTGATTCATCGGCAGTTAAAGCTACCGATTTCGACCCGGCCAAGAGCAATTAAAATATTGCATCGTCAAGTTTTTTTATTCGTTCGCATGACCATTGGGGTTGCATTTCTTTCAAAAAGTGCAAATGCAAGCCCCATTGACACACTCCGCATTGAGTTGGTGCGGAAACAAGGGACTTTTCATCACATTTCTTTCACATGTGGAGCGGTGGCATTGTTCCCTGCCCGGCCCTATGACTTCAATGGTTGTCGCTGCTGGCGTTGCTGTTGTGTGTGATTTGTGGGTGTTTGCGAGGCTTTTATGGAAATGTAGCTGCTCGGTGGATGCACTCACAAAATGTGAGTCAGAAGTCGCCATCGTTTAGAAATTCAATTCCCCTTTTTTTGGTTCCAAATGCGAGGGTCGATACAAAACTCCACGCAAAGTAAAAAAGAAAACATTTCAGTTTTTTTAAAGAATCCTTTTTTTTTCAGCCAGGAATACCTTTTTGAATTGAAAGAAAAGGCTTCCTCCCAACCTTGTGAAATAAACATGTACTTTAGACTTAACTCCTTGTTGTTTGACCACAGATTTTAGATTTTAGTAATGATTTTTTGAAAGGAATTAACTAATTTTGCACATATTTTTCAAGTCACCCTCTTTTATTATAATTGTAGTTCAAGCGAATCACGGCAACTTTAAGCAATTGTAGATTCCAAAAAATATCCCTTGATAATCTAAGTATATTTGGTTAGCAGAGATCGCAAACTTCAATTACGAGTACATAAATAAGTTCCAAAACAGAATCAACGATGTTAATCGCGGTTCTCATATTGCCGCCATTAAAGGACTCCTTAAAAAGCAAGTAACGTCAGTAGAATGAGCTCAGAGATTCTCCACATAATGCCTGGTTCGAGGATCAAATGTTATTTAGGGAATCAGAAGATGGCAAGCGGCTTCGAGAGGGGCTTGATGGTTTGTCTTTTATCCACTTTGTTCCCCAACGCTCTCCCAATCGGTGCTAAGGATCGAACCCATTGAACGATATTGATTGCAGATTATGAATGTGCTTGTAATATAATCGGAGGTCAGCATTAGACTCATTAACTGACATAAAATGTGCAGAACGAGTATTGGAATTCCATTTGAAAGACAAATGTGGAATCTAAGCCTGCTTTCATACAACCTAAAAAAAACACAAACTGGTGGGCAGGCCAGCTTCATTAATAGACTTTTCGGACTGCTGAAATTGCCTTCACTTTCACACACCAAGAGACACTTCCACACACACACTCTCCCGTTCTGGTAGCCCAGTTGGTACTGCTGGCTCGAGGTGATGGCGGCTCGCAGCCGACGGAAGTGCAGCGGAAAGCAGAAAAGTTTGCCGCTTTGACGCATGCGCCGAATAGACAATTCGACTGAGGGCCCCTTGACCAGGCACGCAGGCACGCTGGCGAGCGGGCGACCCAGCGACCGGTCTGATTATCGGAATTACTTTGTGTGTTGTCTACCTAAAAATTAAGTGGAAAAATCAATCACTTTCACTAATTTAAAAGTGATTTCCCCCCAGTCGAGAAAACGGGGCTGCCAGCCGGAGAGGCCTGATGGCTGGGTCGGCTGCCTGGGCCCTGCCTGGCTTGTTATCAAGTGTTGGAACGAGCGCCGAAAGTGCATGCCACTTGGAGGGGCAGGCTAATGCCTTGTCATTTGTAAGCTGCCTGAGAATAAAGAGATTTCTGTCTCCTGCTGCCGCTGCCGGACAAAGCGAGAAATAAAATTCAAATTAAAGAGTGAAAATCGATGAGGAAAGAATCATCGGAAAGTAGCGCCCAAATTGATTAATTGACGCGCTCTCGGTCGGTCGGCCTTTTAATTTGGTAGTTCGTAGTTTGTGGGCCGTTCCGCCGGCAATTAATCTCGGCCAGATAAGCGGCCCCAGCCTCTCTAACGGTGCAGAGGTTTTGAATTTCGCACTCACGACTCCTTCGGACGGCGCGACGCATGCGTGGTATCCACTTGCCTTCTCTGGGTCACCGGCCGGACAACAGCAGGATTCCTGGATGGTTGTTGGGTCGGTTGGTCGGTCGGTCGTGCGTGTTGGAGTCGCCGTTGCCGCCAACTTCGTGCGCTGCCCTCCCGTTAAAATTTCTTATTTATTTTCATGTTAATTTTCTCCCGGTCGCTCGTCCCCGGGCCCCAGTTGCGTGACTTGATCGTTTTGGTTTGATATTATTTTGTTACATTAAAAAATAATTACCACTTTGCCTTTGCGTTTTCCACTGGCTTCTTGGGTAACTGGCTCCGGGCTCCTGTAACCCAAAATGCCCGACTTGTTGATTTGTAAATGACTTTTTCCTGGCCCAACTTTTCACAATAAGTTCATTTCCGTCCATCCAATATCGCCTGCATTTGAGTCACCTAAATGCCCACCCCTCCTAGCCCTACCCAGAATGCCTTTTAATGGAAACCTTTAAAAATATTTGATATTTCCACCTCTTTCAGGAGAAGATCAAGAGATCTCAGCAGATCTCTCGCAGCTCATAAGCCTTATAATCCGATTATATGCATATATGTACGCGTAGAGTTAGTCCTACAAGAAAGACGACGATAGATCCTTTCGAGAGCAATACTAGAAAACTTGCCGATTGCACTGAATTAGAAATATAATAAAAAATAAATACATATGTCAGCCAATGTCATTAACATAAGTCATCCATAAGGATCTTGTAAAAAGGACTGGAATTCTATGGAATTCAGTTCTGCATGGGATTCATGTTAAATTTAATTCTCTGATTAATTTAGCTTCAAGATTCACATTATTAGATCACGTACGTGGAATAGAAACATGTTTTATAAATAATAACTTTTACTTAATTGGTTGGGTGCGCTTTAATAATGGTTTTCGAAGGCTTATAATATTTAATTTATGTACCTTATTCATACAAATATCGCAATTAAGTAAAACCTTAATAAATTGTGTAAGTTCTTAAATTTATTGTACGATGTATATACTTATCTCATTTTTTTATATCTTCTATCTTTCGGTGGAGTTTTAATTTAGAAACGTCTGTTGCTAAATTAATGAGTTAATTTAAAAAGCGTACTATTTTTAATGAATCGGGGCGGGGGAGGAGTTTCGCAAGCATTTCCTCTGAAGTATTTGTATTATTTTTACGACAATAGGAATTATATATTGACAGATGATGTTATGTGTTTAAATGATCGTTAAGGTTTACACAAGAAAGTTGTTTTTGATGTGTTTCCTTTTTCAAACAACCCGGGCCGAAATGGGAAAAGTCTGGGACCTTAAGTTTTCCACTGCTTTCCGCTTTCAGAGCTATTATCCTTGCAATACGGGATCGCCTGATTGCCACTTTCCAAGCAGAAAAACTTTAAAATTCCACGCCCGACCGGAGCAGAACTTTCCCCCTCAGAACTTCATAATATTTTAGAGCGGACATGCTAAAAGTTTTTACAGCCACGCGCGAAAGTGAAACGCTTAAAAAGGCATCGAATGTCTTTATTATATTGGCAAGCCAATCAAGTCGATGACCGAGACGGCCAAATCGAAACTGCAGTTAGCCAGACGGCGACGCCGATGACGTCGACGGGGCCGGAGTTGCCGGAGTTGCTGTCTTGTCATCAAATTTTATTGTTATTTAAATGACGAGAGAAGGCAGCGCCAGAGCCGTTGCCTGGCGAATGCAAAGTGCACATCGATCGGGGAGGGGGCACCGCGGGCCCCAGCCGCATTGTTGCCAATGCCGGGCATGACCAGCCCAGCCACGGCTGCTGGCCGGGATGTATGCATGCCCTTGGATATTTATTGTCCCTCCCTCCAGTCAACGGTGACACTTGCTGCATTTTAAATGGGCCCAGTGCGCGCTCCTTGCACTCCAGCCACCGATTGTCATTTTCCACACCGCAGAAGGTGCTTGGCCACACATTCCCCGCCCATTACCATTGGCGTTCCAGGGGCACCCTCATTCCCACTCCCAAGCCGGGCCAAGCTCAGCTGAGAGGGACCGGCACGCTTGGCGGCCATCATTTCGCGCCAACGTGTTCCATTTGAGTATGGGGCTCTCTTCTTTGCAAAAAGGCCTTACAAAATGCTCAAATGGATGGTGAATTGTGGTCTCGGTTCGGAAAAGTTGACGGCTATTGACTAAAGAGAGGCAGCAATGCCAATGTCTTCCTAAAAGAAAATATAGCGGGAATTCCAGCAGCTCGCAGAGATGTCGATTTTAAAGAGCTGAACGAGGTTTGTATATGAAAATAAAGCGGGAAGTTGAGCAGGATCAAAGTAACTTTAATTCTACCGAAAAATTGTTTGGGACTATTAGCAATGAGAGATGGGAGAGAGAAAAAGGTAAAAATGAAACCCTAATGAGATTGAAGTGTATCAACCAAGAGATGTCAGAATTTATGATAACAACGCACCCGTAATGTCAACTAAGTCTTATCTGGATCCCGAAATTCTGATGAGAAAGGTTGCTGATTTTTGTAAAGCCTTTAAAGTTCAGTTCGATAGTTCAGAGGAACATATTTAAATATCAGTGGATTCCGTAGGGCGACGGCCCCTTAAAATTTTGAGTGAGATTTGTAGGCAGCACTATTTGAGCGTTAGAATCGCCACTTTCGTGAGTCGCACGGCTGAAAGCACTTCTCATTTCCATCGCCAGCCCCTCTTCAGAGATGAATCAGAAGACAAGTTCATCATTCTGTAGTGGGCCTGTCGACCACAAGTTGCACTCGCCAACGCTTTGTTTGAAATGTTGCTGACAAACCACTTCAACGAAAAATTTGGTTGTCGCCTCTTTCTGCCTTTGGCCGTCGCACCGCTGCCCCTGCCGCCACCCCAGCCAATGTGATGTGTTTCACAAGAAAAATCAAGTGACAAGTTACCTCGGCCGGGACCGTTTTCCACACTCCACACACAGTTGCCGAAATTATGCCGTCGCCTAGACGGCTGGCTGGCTGGGCTGCCAGGAAAGGTTAAAGTGTAAGTGGAAAACAAATTGTCGGCCGTAACGAGCGCGCGGGGTGCGGGGCTTGAGGTCGGGTTCTGGCCATCCCAGACTGGTTGGCAGATAGCCGCAGCCTCCACGGGCTGGCCGGGACTGGGACCGGCTCTTGGAAGTGTCGAAAACTGGCCTACTCGGCGGTCCGTCGGGCAGCTGCCGCCCCTTCAAAGGGCAGCAAGAACGGCGAGGGGGCGAATGGCGGGGGAAAAAGGGGAGCCAAGTTTTTTGAAACATTTCCACGAAAATGATTTCGAGTTGTTGACAGCTGCGCGCTCGGCCTTTGCCGCTTTTTGTTTCAGTTCAACTTTTCAGCTATTCTTTTATGGTTTTTCCGACGAGTCGTCTGCACTTCAATAACAAAATTGTGGCGGCCTCCGAAATTCTCGGTAAACTCGCCGACTCCGCCGACTGTGAAAAGTGTGGGACGGATTCCGCCGACTGCGTAACCTTTCCAGAAATCAAAAAATTTCTCACTTACACGCAAATTTCGGGACCAAAAATAAATCAGCGCAATTCAATGGGGCACCTTTCGTTTCGAGCAGCTCCAGAACTGCCCAGTCAGCGGTCCCCACCCCGAGCCATGGAGTTCAAGTGTTTTTGCCCAGTTAACACATTTTTTTGGCCCGGCCGGGGGGACCGCTGCTCGACGCCGGCAAAAAAGCACGCGCATTGCTTGGATAGCGCAAAAAATTGTGAATATTGGATTTCAAAAGTGGGCAAATCAGCAAACAAGGCTCGGACTTGTCGGAGAGCGCGGCATGCCGGATGAGGGGAGACTGCTCGCCTGGCCCTGCCAGCCATTCATCGCCCCAACGGGGAGAGTGAGCGCTTTATCATTTAATTTCAATTAAACGACAAAGGTAGAAATGTTTTGACGCCGAGTCAACATTTCGAAAATGCGATTTCGATTTTCGTGCGCGTTCAATTTGGCCGCCGGCGAATTTTCAGCCTTCGTTTATTTTTACTTGTCTGCCAGCTTAACGGAGAGGCCGTCCCGCTGGCGACAAACCAACAAAAAAAACCCTTGCAAAATTGTCACATCGAAGGCTTCACACTCTTTCCCTTACGACCCGAAGTGGTAGTTGCTTAAAGACGATAAAGAATCAAAATAAGGCCAGAGAAACTTGTCCTATTCTTTGCCTTAAAGAGCTGCATTTAGCGCTCTATGAAGGCAATATACTTGGGGCGGATTGAGTGAGTGTATAAGCCACTGACTGCTTCATTCGTTGGCTGACAAGCTGGAAAGCAAATGTCGTTATGGAGAGCACACTCTTAATTTTTGTGGTGCTGGTGTTGTTGCTGATTGAAACCCGAATCACCATTCATGTTTAACAATTTCAATATTTTGTTTTCTCAGCGGACAGTCAGTCGTCAGAAAAAGACAGACCCGACCGACAGACAGACGGAGCGAGCGGCAATTCGAAAATTTGAGCTGCCCGGTTTTGGCACGAACTGTAATTGAAATTTTCAACCAGACACCGCGACTGGAGGTTTTTCTGTCCACCCGCAGACAGACGAAGAGACCAAAAGACACAGAGCGAGAAACAATCAACCGCCTGACACTTGAAACACTTGGCTGGGTTTTCCTCCAAAAATCTGTGGCCGCGGTTACGTGAAATTTCAAATGTCATAATTTTGACAGTTTGATAGCGAGTGTGGCGGAGAATGTGGGCTGGTGGATTAAAGTAGCCCGCCCAAAAGACCAAACAAAGTGACAGCCCCAAAACCGACCTGGTTGTCACTTACCAAGTTTGAATGTTTTTAAGCCGCCTTAGCAGCCAAATGTGTGCTCCAATTTTCGACCGCATTGTGTTTATTTCGGTTTCACTCAGGAAACTCGAAAAGACTCTAAAAGTCCTATCGATTCTAGGACCCAATGAGCATGTCACAAACCGCTGGCTGGGGTCTCCAAGATGGCCAAATACCAACGCCAACGTGCAAGTAGTTGGCTTACAAGCCGCACACAAAAACCCCGCTCCGGGCGCGGGACCCCGGGACATCAGCTTGACATTGACGGAGTGGTTCTTCGAATGAAATTGTCATAAGGTTTTGGGCTGCTCCCCGGCCGCTTTGATGCACTGCGACAGCGGCTGTCAGAGCGCCCGCCAACCGACAAAGCGCGAACGTTAATGCCGGCCACTTTGTCATACTTTGCGGGTCAACAATGAAAACCAAACAATTGGTAACTGGGTAAATGAAACTTTACTAACGGTGCATTTGAGGCTGACTCACACCCCCCACTCATAGCCACAGCCACAACCACAGTGGAGTACAATGCCACCCCCACTGCCGAGACTGAGGGCGGTGCCTGACCGCAACGGCGGACGCTTCTCTTTGGGAGAAGGGGAGATGGGAGCGGCCGGGCCTGGCGGCAAGGCATTGACCGCAACTCTTTCGGATCCAGTCGAGTTCGCTCAGGATTGCCGTGTTTCAGGATCTGCTACCAAAGTCTTGCTGGAACATTATCAACCAAACTTCTTAAGGAGTAAACTATTCAAATTTTAATCAAGAAGAAGAGTACGATATAAAAGAAAGCCCGGGCTAGTGATTTATCAAAAGCAAAAGAAATATAGAAACAGAGGTCGGGGAGGTTGAGGAAAAAGTCGCTCTCGTGATGTGAGTGCTGCCTTGAAAAAGAAATGAAGAAAGTTAAATTTCTATATGACATTTAAAATTTCCAGAATAAAATTAAATTAATCACTTCGTGCAGACTTTTTGCGTGGCTCAGATATGCGGCAAAAATTATAACCAGTTTCAGGTTTGGAACGTCGTCTGGAGAAATTCGTTTGCCGCTGCTTAACGACGCTTCCCTGCATGATGGAGTTATACAAGGTGTGGCCAAAGTAAAAATACTTCGAATACCCTTTTAAGAAATAGAAGTGCAGTCCGCGACCGTTGCAATTTATCTAATCATCTAATGTAAGAAAAATTTAATAAATACGTTTTATTTGAATTATAAAGATTTTCAATAGGGATTTCGAAATTGTCCTTATGAATTTTGTTTGCTGTTTCCAAAGTTGTGGCTTCTTATTTAAAGTATATATACAAGTATTATTGAGATCATATAGTACACTAATTGTATGGACGGAGGGTTGGAGAATGGAATAAATATCGAATGATTTTCAGAGCTTAAAATCACAACGCGCGGTATTTTTTTCATACGATTTGTGATTTATCCAAACTCATAAGGAGACGCTTGGACAATTATGGGAAATACTTTAAGACCTTCTCTCCGAAGCAAATTTATCCGATCAGAGCTGACATCAAGCACTTGGGTATAATCCCCCGCCAGCCATAAATTGATCAGTAATTCAAGTTGTGGGGAGGACGGCAATTGCGGCCGACAAGCTGAATTTGTTGGCTTTTTAAGCCAAAGCCGCCAATCCGACTGGTCGGCGATTCCGCAAGCGGTAATTATTAAAAATCCATGGACCACCGTACGAACTATGGGTGGCGAGGGCCTTCCTCTCCCATTTAATTTCCGGCCATGGGCTGGTCGGGCCGCTTTGAACGACGGCTAAGCTAGAACCAATTAAAAACATTTAAAGAGAACAAATTCTGCTTTTCTAGGTCATAAAAACCAAAACTCCACTTCCGCGGCGAAAGCCAAACGATGACTGTGAACGACCGCAACCCCCGCCCCAACCCGCCAGTCAAAATAATAACAGTCAGCATGGGGAAGAGGGCCAACAGGTAAACTGGCCAACTCACCACTGCCCGCCGACTTGGCTTATGCCGAAAACAAATTCTAGAAAAACCGAGCTCGTCGGGGCATAAAAGTTGCAGGTACGGCATAAAAAACTCTCATGATTTACAGTTCGCACTTTACGATGCCGACTCCGATGCCGAGTCTGGGACCGGCCGGGGGTCGGAGGGGGCCCTATCAGTTCGGGAATTATGTGGAATTTAACTAAGCGGGAAATTTCCAAAATACAGCTCGGTGTGGTGACAAAACCGGGAGGGGCGCTGCCGTGTTCTTTGCCTTTATGTGAGTGGATTTCCTTTTCAAACGGTGGCGAAATGGCCATAAAAGTCAGGCGAACTAACCCTAACCGTGGAGAGCAGGCGGAGAACAGGAGCCGCCACGGTCCAAAGGGAACCTTTGAAGGGCCGACGGCGTTGTTTTAATTGCAATTAAAAAAATCATTTATTGACAAATTCAACTCGCCCGCGGCTCACCACACGTATATCCCATAAAGTGTTGCTTTACCCCACCTCCTGAGCGACGGCGTACAGCATTTTCACTTAAAATTCAGTCCGCCCGACGCGGCGAAAAGCGTTTATCATTTCGCTCAGATCGCTCCACGCATGAAGCTGTCGTAGCTGGCCTAAAAGCGGCGGCTCTTAGGGTTAAGCTTGTTACTTTCAGCAGCGCTTTTGATTTATTTCCAAGTGCGTGGACAGTTTGGCTGGCAACCTAAATATCGCGATAGGCATCTTGGCTGCCCAACTGTCTGACCGTCCTCGTACGCTTCATTAGAAGTGTTGTGGAGTCGTAAACGCTATTTGGTTTCTCACGGAAACGGCTCGGCCCGGTGAGATGTGACAAAGCCACCAGCAACGTGAGGAACGCCTGGCTTACAGGCCGATCGACCAGATTACAAGTATCATGCACGGCTTAGAGAAGCGCAAACAATCTAGATTCCCCTCCCCAAGCAAATTTAGTCTGCTTTAGGAAGCCAATCCGCAGGTTGCAGAATCCGCATCGATCCCCGCTCCCGGCGTCCAGACTTGCTCGGGGCCTGCCGTTTATCCATACGCCGGCTGGGTGAACGGTGTTTTGTTATGCATGGCGAGCAGTTGAGAGCTCAACCCAGACAATATTAATTGCCAGCCATTAGCAGCATCACTCAGTCAAAGTTTCAAACGCAGGCAGCCCCGGCCAGGGCACACGGCGATGGCAACAGCAGCGAGCAGTGGGATTGGGCCTGGGGGGAAAAATCAAACTATCTGGATAGTCATACATCAATGCCGCTAAATCCACTTGTCAAGGAAACAAACGTGAGAATCGTCTGAATAAAAAACAAAAGCATCCACAGCAGCCGCTTCTCCCTCGGTCCCCCAAAGCCCACAGATTTGTCACACACTCACACGAGGCGACTCACTTGTTGGCTGCACCTTCGCCGGTGACGACGGTGAAAGACTTTTTATGCTAAATACCCCCAACTTTTATTGATGACGACAACAGAATCGAAAACACCGTGATATATCCCGGCCCAGGCACAACACCACAAGGAATTTTAATCCCAAAATGATTGATAATCATTTGCTCACACACACACACACACGCCAGCGTTCCATGGCGGGGACTACTCCGTGGGGTATTAGACGCCCGACAGCCGCGGCAGCTGACCCTGCCCGGCATTGTGGGCTGCTGCTAATGTTTGCATTTATTTCAGCAGACAGCGAGAATGAAGGTCGCTCGGGGGCAACGCTGGTGCTGGACTCTTTTTGTTTGTGCGGAGGATTTTCTTGGCCGGGCGAAAAGTCTAAATTATGTTGTTGGGTGCCTGGAAAATGCATCATTTGTGAGCTTAGGTGGGGCCGAGTCCCCAACCCAGCAGACCAGTGCAGCCCGAAAGCGCTTAGCATACGAAATGCATCCCCACACCGACGTCATCGTTTTTATCCATTTAGTCTTTTGTTTAGTGGGCTGGCGACACCTTTTTCTTTTCGGTTGGACACGCACACGTAATTTTCTATGGCCCGAGGCATTTGGCCTCCGATTTTCCCCATTCTTCGGCCGCTCGCTGATGATGAGTTGAAAGTTAACAAAAGCTGATCTAAGTCATAATTTATCGCGATGGCGGATTAGTTGCGCTCAATTTTACAACTGTTTATTTTTAACACCTCGCCCCGGCCATCTTCTCTTCGGCGTTGCGCATTCGCCGCGTGTGACAGTCGAACATCAGCGGCTGTCGGTCTCGTCGGCCTCTAATGTTTTAATTTATTGACTATCAAATCGTAGGGCCCATTGTGCTGGCAGGCCTACTGCATTGGTTTGTGCCACTTTCGATGGGACGGGCCCGAAAGAATGCGCTGCCTTAAGCCCTCTGGCCAGCTGGGCTACACGCCTTCACGACCGGGCCCCGCCTCCCAACGGTCCAGGTCGTCGATCGCCGGTCGTCGGTCGACGTTCGTCTTGTCGCCGCCGTTGTTCGCGGCGCGCTTAAGTGTTTGTAATTGTTATGGCCAAGTCGATGAGGGGGGCTTGGGGCAAACCCGTTCACCAGTGCGAACTTTATGGCTACACCTACCACCGATGATGATCTGCCTGCCGGGTCGTCGCCTGGGCTTGATTGGCATGTGGCCAGGCTCTGCGGGAGAGAGTGTGAGAGCGTTCTAGGGGCGCAGACGCGCCTCCTTGACCGGGCGAAGGACCACCTATGAAAGGAAAGTCCCGAGTGAAATTAATTCCGCTGGCCAAATTGAATTTGCAGGCCGGAATGACAAGCCCGCCTCCTGCCAGCTCAGCCAACCACTGGGGGAGATACCTTCCTCGGCCCAGAATTAAGACATAATAAATCTGTCCAGCATCATGTCCTCAATCGGTCACTCAGCCGGCTCCGGGGCGTGTGTAGTTTGATCGCCTTTCGAACACCTCCGCCGCTTCTGCAGTTGGTTTTCGGGTAATTTTGCACAACATCCAATTTTTCAGGCCCCACACTCAACGCCAGCGTGGAATTTCTGCCCGTGCCCCTGCCCCGTCCTCATCTGACGGAGGTCCCTGGTCCGCGTGTTGTTTGACAAACGGGTGTCATTTATCAAAATGTGACACTATTTGCGCCACGTTAACTGCATTGTGTTTTATGGTAAAACGCGGGGCCCAAACTGCTCAAGTGCTTCCCTTTAAATTTATAACATAATTGAAGGTTGAGCGTATACAGTTGGGTTTCTCTGAGAAGGGCGATCTTTCCCGTTTGGAAAGGTCACCCTGGAGAGAGCCCGGCGAACCCACCCAGCGACCGGATGGGAAGTCGCGACTTGCGAGAGGCTGTTGGCATTTAATGCCAATAATATAAATATAATGATTATGCGGGGCGGCCTAAATGCCCTTACGAGCTGTGCTTTTTTTTGAGAACCGAAGGGGCCCTCGAAAAACGAAGAAAGATACTGGCAGCAAAAAAAGCAATTTCCTCCACGACAATAATTTTTTGAAAATTACGCATAATTGAAGCATGGACCACTCGAACTTGATCGATGGCCCGGACGTCACTGGGCCAACGGAGTACGGCGGCCGTCAGCCCGAAAGGAGTGCGTGCGTCGGCCGGTCGAGTGGACCGCGGCCGCCCCAGTCGACGAGTGAAATTGTGGCCGAGCATTTAATTATTTAATTTCTTCGGCTCAGCACGTTGACTTCGAGAGGCTGGGACCGCAGTCAGCCGAGTTCTAAGCCTAGACCCGGACACCTGACCCAATGGGGCAGCGTAGGGCCCTGCGTTTTGTATTTCTTGTTTGAATTTTGACTTTTGACACCCCAACAATTTCGGCACCTAAGCCGATCCGACAAGTTGGCCGTGACTGGTATTCAATACCCGAATCAGTCCACTGTTCAACAAAGGCGTTGGGGTGGGCACTTTCCTGAGGTGGTTGGTTGCCGGTCTGCCTCTTTGTCCGTTGGCGTCATAAGCGGATTTTTATAACATCAGTTTAGCGTCACATTAGCCCCGACCAGCGGTCTCGGCGCGGGGGTCTTAATGCCCCATGTTTATGGTCATATCAGGAGCTCAGGGCCTGAGCCCGGTTCTCCTCCGCTCACAGCATCGGATTTCACAGATGCCTCATTTCGTCAATTGTGTTCAGTGCTCCCCTACGATCAACACGCTCTTTAAACCCCGCACATTTTTGACTGGTCTCAACTAGGATTGCTTGGATTGCCACGTCTCCCTCAACGTAAAACAGCAAGCTGCACGATTTAAATTACCAAGTATTCGGCTCCATTACTGTCAGTGACGGTTTGTTTGGCACCCCACCCCAATTAAAATTCGAATTCAAATTAAAAGAAAGCAAAGAACAAATTTAATGGGATTTTTAAACTAAGTAAGAATGGCTTACTTCCCGTTCTGTCATTTATCTACCCTATCCTTAGAAATGGTCAATTGCTCAACAAATTTGATGATGATGGTAGAGAATCGATGATAATTAGCACAACAAAAATATACATAGCATTTAATTAGTTTTCTTTAAAAAGGATATCGGAATAATACAAAAGTACAATTGATCTTTCAAGTTGCCGTTTTCGGATCCCTACCAAAAATAATCTGAGATATCGGGAATCGATTGCTCTAGTCCCTCAATAAGTAGGTATTATTCGAAGCAAAAAGAGGCATACATTTGGTCCTTGTTGGTCTGATAAGGTTAAGGTGAGATTAATGTCTTTCGAGCGGTATCAAGAGTTCCCATAAATTTTCGTTGGATCGTTTTTTGGACCTGAAGAGGAAGATAGAGGAACAGATTCTTGCTAGTCATCATGATGTCAAGTTTTTGAACATGAACTGTGCCGAGAATGTGTCTTAAACTGCAACGAATGATATTAAATCAAGGTTGTGATTTCTTTTAGTAACAAGAATACAACTTGTCAGGGAATCCAATATTGAGAGTGGCTGATCCAATTGACCCTCCTTTAACCGACCATTTCGTCAACTGCGCAAGCTTTGAGTTAGGAATTAAAAGTGTGTTTGAAAAGCTTCGAGTGCTTGAAAACTAAAAAAAATGAGTGGGAGAAGCCGTTGGAGGAAATATGAAAATCGACAGTTGCTGTTACTGCCTGAGCATCCGCGTGGGCTGCATGATAGGAGGACTGCTCTACTTGGTCTACTATTTGGTCATGATCGTTCAAATGTATATGGCGGGAATAGGTATGTCGGCAAAGTCCTTTACATGTGCCTCAATTCACCCACCTATCAAAACCAGAGGCCATGGGAGACAACACGGGCGCCTGGGTCCTGGGGGTCGCCTTTTGTATTGCGAGCGGAATGGCGGTGGTGCTCATATTCGCCGCTGTCAGTGTATGTTGTGTGTGGAGTGTTCGTGGGTAAGAGCGGACTAATTGCTGGGGTCTTTAGTTGTTTAGGAACTTTTTGATCGTGTATATGATTGGTCAGCTCCTGGTAATGAGCATCGAGATCTTCTACATTTACTTTGCTTTGTCGTATGAAGTGTCGGCCTGGGTGGTGGTCCTGTATATCCTGCCACTGGGTAGGTGTCTGATGTCAGGGACAGATCAAGAGTCACATGTTTTCTTTTTTACGTGCAGTATTCGTGATCTACTTGCTGGTGGCTGCGTATTCTCTTTACCAGGAACTCAAGCTCGAGGAATTGGAAGATGAAGAGGAGGAGGAGGAGGAGGAGGAGGGGATGGAGCAAATTGAGCTCAATCAAAGTCGCCCAGAAAAGACGGACGCTGAAAAAAGCAAAAATGATTTATCGTAATGGCTAAGTGAGCTTACCTGAGTCTGGGAGCGGGACCGGGACCATCAGCGGGCCAAAATGTCAACTCTTCATAAAAATTAACGAAAAATAAATTAAAATTTGTGGCAAGGGCCGTCGACTTCTCGAAAGTGGAAATAAAAACAAAATATAAAAATTTCAATCTCGCAGCATCCAATTTATGGGGCGCCTTCTCTCTCTCTCTCTCACCATCTGTCCTCGGGTTCGTATCGAGTTACGCCTGCGCGACATTGTTGCCCATCCATAACGGACTGGCCCGTCCCGTCCAGACCCCAAAATGCCCAGTAAAACAAAAATTATGAATTGCCCGCGGGAATCGCTGGCGGGGCTGTTTATCGGTTGGGTGCATCTCTGGCTTTATCTACGGCAGCTCGGGTCGGCGACGCGCTTCTTTATCTAATATATTTTATCTGGCCTAAACGCTGCCCACAATTAAAGCGGCGGCGGTGGTCGCGAGGAGCAGTTTCTTCATTGATTAGCCATCCAGCCAGCCAGCCAGCCGGCACCCCGTGGAGCAGGCAGGCTCCGATTTCATCGTTGAGTTATGACAATGAGATTCGTTGGACGTCGGCCGCTGCGTTGTTTGCCCGTCCGCCTGTCTACCTCCACTCCCCACGTCGTCCTGATAACTTCATATGCACTCCCCAGCAGACTCGTCTATGCTTGACTTATGCCTGCATTCGTATGCGCCGATAAGCCCTGGCCCAAATGCTAATTGTTGGCAAAACGTCTGCGAGCAAGCGCCGGGTGCGGCCAACACTCCGCCGATTTCAGGTGCAACGGAACATGTGCTGCTGTCGTTGGTCTGGCCTCCTATCGGCCGCATGTTATCGCCAGACAAATGCATTTTGCAAATTATTAACATGTGTGGTGGTGGTGGCGGTTACAACGGCAGCGGCTCCGCGGCCGCCAGACGCTAGCCAGCGCGCCACCGCGTCCAAGTGGTGCCAGCTAATTGATGTCTATGTGAGGCAGACATGATTAATTTCTATTAATTAAGCGTCAATCCATTGGTGGATTGGGCCACTTTTATTTCAGGGATCATACAGAGAATCAGCGAATTTGCTGGAGTTTCTGCGAGTAGGATTTTTGGGGCTTGAGAACGGCCCGGCCAGGCTGCCGGGCTGAGCTGTCAATAAATCGGTTGTTTAGACACAATTACACACCAGGCCGAGCCACGAAAACCTAAGCGGTGTTTGCACTGCAGCCGATAGAAATCGCATAAAAATTTAGTTGCATAAATTTTAACACCGATTTAATCGACACCATGTCGGCTTGGAGGCTGGGACAACTCACCGGCCAGCCGGCCGTCGACAGCGTTTTTTTCGGCGGTAATTACGGTTGCCGATATAGCTGGCAATTTATTCCCGGTTCCGGTGAGCCCGACCGCCCCCCAACCACACACCGGCGAGCTTGAGAAGTCGGACTATAATTTTGTTATAAATTATTGATATGTCAAATCAAATTTGCGGCGTTTTTGTTGCTGTCTCGGCGACTGGGCACACAATTTATGGAGTGCAATTTGGAGAGAAAAAAGGAAATATTTTTATGGACCTCCGCCCTCGCTGCCCACTACAAAGCTCCCCCTACACGCACACTGTTCGCGGGACTTTCCTGTGAGCCACTAAAAATTGTTTTCGGCCCGGTTACCTCATGAGCTTGTCGTTGTCGGCCGGGCCGCCCGTCTGCCGGTCCGCCAGTCGGTCGTTGGCTGCATTTCTGGTAATACTTTTGACATAACTGGAGCAGCGGCGAACTGCATTCGCATTCGCGTTCGCATTCACTGCGCCCAAATTGCTGTTCATATAAAACAGCCACAACCTGATTTCCGTCAGCCCAAACTCAAATGAACCGGCCCCGCTCTAAACTCCACTAAAACTAAACTAAAGTGAAGTAAAGTGAGCTGAGCTGAGCTGGGCTGAGTGGGGAAGTGGAGTGGACAGACCGCCTGGCTGGCTGGCTGGTCGGACAAAACGCCCGGCCGCTTGTCTCAGGCATTTGCATTTTGATCTTTGGCTAACTGGCGTTGGTGGTGGTCGTTGGCCCCCTGAAAACAGCCGGCAACCAGCAAAACTATGCTAATAAAAGTTTTGTGCGGAAAATTACAACAAGCATGTGTACGAGTCCCGGGCCCAGACTCCGTCGGGGCGCATTAGACTTTCACTTTTGCAGCAAATGCAGCGAGTCGGAGCCGAATTTATGTTGATTGGCAGAGTTTGCCTTTATATTTGGTTAAATGTTAAATTGTTTTCCGCCAAACGACATGTTGTGACAAATGATTAGCCAGTTGGGAGCCCGACCCGCCTCTGAACTCGAGCAGTCCACATAGAGGAGTTGACGAAATCGACCTTCCGTTCTACCCGTCCGCCCTGAAAAACATACGGCTTTCATTTCCAGCGAACGCCCACATCGGTAGGCGGGTCGGTCCAGGACCTTTGCGCAAACAGCGCCCCTCATAAATCCCGGCGACATAAATTCAGTTCACTCGCTCACGTTGGCCGGCTGGCTACCTGGCGGGGCGGGCCGGCCTGCACCTGATACGGATACACAGATAGACATTCTTCCCGTGAGAGTCCCTGCCGCACGCATATGGTCCGCTAATCTTGGTAAACAAATCACTGGCTAGCCAGCCAGCAAGTCAAGCGGGGCGGGCCAACAGCAGCGGTGTCCTTGGGGACGGGGCCTTTTAATTGCTGCCTCTTAAATTTACGGGCATCAATAAAGTGTCAACTTTTGTTTCGCCAACTTGCAGGGCACAAAAATGCCACTGGCTGTAAATCATCTCCTGTTCCCGCTTAGGGTTGGTTGGCCTTCTTCCCGGAAGGCCGGTCTGGGTTGAGATTTTTAACTCGCCGGCCGCATGCAAGCCGAGGCGTTGCCGCCATTATTTGCATAGATCTGTGCATTTCGATCGTAAGAGGGCCCGCTAATTAATGTATCGCATATCTATGAAGAATTTTAATTGCTCTTTCTCTCTGCCAAGTCGGCCCCCTCCGGGCTGTGTAAGAGGCGCGTGTGTGGCCCCGGCACGTAGCCTCCGTAAGCCCCGAAACAGCAGCTGCCACAGAGATTCCGGCCACAAAACACGACGGCCATTCATTTGTAATTAAAATATGAAAGGGTTTCCATTCCCGCCTCGGACCTCAAACTCTTGTGGTCTAACAAAAGCGGGCCGGGCCCACCACCATTGACCCAACCCAAATCCTCTTCATAAATCGCAGCCAACGAGTGGCAAACCAGCGCCGATGCATGTTTATCTGCCGGGGAGAATTGCACATTCGGGTTCGAGCGTCGAAGCCCGAAATATCGCACTGTTCGGGGGCTGCAGCGGAGTCCGGCCGGCCGCACGTGATGATTGCATCATTGTGCCAGCTTAGTACGTGCTCTTGTCCAAGTTTGTCACATATCGTTTATAAAAATGCCACACAATTCCTTGCATTTGGGCAGCAATATAAACATTTGCGGGCCGCACGCTTGTTGCCTGTCCTTCGAACAGATGTTTTCCTGATGCCACGAAGCCCACAAAATGCTTCTAATAAACACTGCAAATAACGTGCCGTCCGGAAAAGAGTTGCCCATGTCAAGTTAGGAAAGAGTTCACCCCAAAGAACCAAATGCTGGGAATAATCTATCGGAGACCCTTTATCAAACCAGTTGAGTCGCCAATGTGAAGATTGTAGGAAAAGAATTTACTCTAAGGAACAAAATTCGGTTGGGCACTTTGAAGTGAAGAATGCTTACATTCAAGCCAGTTAAGTAGTCTCCTTGATAATTCTAAGCAGCCAGCCTTTTTGAGGTTTGGATGTGTAGTTCTTCTGATGGTCATAAAAATAGATTGTACGTTTGTAAGTTAGTTTAAAACGTTAGTTATCAAGTGTCAAGCAACCCCCTTTGATTAACCTGAAAAATGTATCGGCTATTGCTAAGCTTACCTAAACATTTATAAAATTGTAATATTCTCGAAAGTGTACATAAACGATCGAAGACCTTTTCTTTCTTACAGTTGTTTATGTTCGAACTTGGCCTCACCTGTCCCAAGGGTAAGTGTCGTATGATCGTATGAAATACATTTTTTATTATTGATTAGATTTTAAATTCTCTTTGGTACGAATTCGCTTTTTAATTTTTATAAGGCTAATTAAAAGAAATCAAAGTTCTAGTTAGTCCGGATAAATTGTATAGTATAGGGCCATATATATATGGTTATAATCATAAATCCCTCATCTCTCATCATTCGAGCTTCAATTCGAGTTCGATATCATCAAAATAAATTTCCATTCTTTCATAGCTGTTTATACATAAATTAAGTTAAGTATTGGGTTCTGGCATTTAATTTTATGATTTTAATTTGGTTCTTAAGACTTTTCTCCCCTTATTTCGACGCCATGGAGTCTGCGAGTCGGCCGCTAGAAAAGTGGTATTATTTTTGCCATTAGTTTGAGTACGGCTATAAAATGAGTTGACCGATATCCGCTGCATTGTTATGCAAAACTGTAGCCATCATATTTATAAGCAATGGTACAGGAGGACGGTGAAGGCCGGAGTATTAAAAAGCCATAAACCAAGCAGGGACCGCACCGACATGCCGCCATTTCCAGTCTCCGAGTTCATAACTTTCACCCGCGCGGCAACAAAGCCGCCTCCGGATCGAAGGAGCCCCGAATCCGAATCCGGAGTCGGGTTGGGGCGGTCGGCGATAATACAAAAGCCGGCAAAGGAAGAACTTTTCATAATTTATGGCAAATGCTCGCATTAAACTTCATTAGATCGAAATTTAAAGTTGCTGCGCATCAATGGACCGTCGCATCGTTCGGATCCCAGGCTCCCCAAAAAACCAGAGCACAAAAGTATCCCATTCTGGGTATTCTCTTTTTTTGTCGCAATTAGTTTGTCGGGGCGGCACAAAAACTGGACCGGCTGAAAGTTCATTGAGGGACCGCACCAAACAAACGCACTCACTGGGAGACGGCGAGCACACACACTCATATGGAATTCTGGATGCCATAAATTTATTTTTAAAGAAATGCCGAAAGAAATGCGCCACCAACTGCGTCTTTGTTGGCGGTTGGATTTGTCAGGCGGGGGAACAGAAGCCAGCAACTTGGGCCCAGCGTGAGTTCCCCAAAACCAAATTAAAATCTTTTCGTAGTTTATGGGCTGAGATGTTGGGTCACCCCGAGCAACAACCACCCACCCATCCAGCCAGTCAGCCAGTCATCCAGTCCGTCACTCGGCATTGCCATGTGTGGACATCTGAAGAGCAAAGTGGGCTGGGATGGGGGCGGTGGCGGGGGCTGGCAAGTGCAGCTAAGGAGGCTCTCGAATTTACATATGGGCCTCGATAATGGTGCTGATGATATTGGCTGACGGACTGATTGACTGACTGACTGCCTCACACTTGGAGCAACGCCTGTCGTAGTGTTGAAATCGTAATAAATTTGATTGCCACTCGGGCTGGCGTGGGGAGCCCCGTCGACCTTGCTGAGTGCTTGTGATGGTTTCAGGCATTCCTATGTAGTCTGAAAGTTGGTGGTAGTCTGGAAGGCGGTGCAGGATGCGTTTGTCGGCCTTGAACACTCTGACTGCCACGTGCGGGATGATTTTTCACGCCGCGGCTTGTCAGCCTTGACGGATCGGTTGGGTAATAAAAATCAATTGACAAAATTTCCATTTCAAGGTAAATAGCGGGAAATTCGGTGCGGGCCACCCGCAGCGCGAATGTCGCGACACTCAAATGGCCTCAGGAGTCGCGTGGTGTCCTCCTCGCAGGTACAAGGCTTCGCGAAGTGTGGCCGGAAAGTCGACCCATTTGTCATGCCCGAGCCGAGCCAGCGGAGAGAGTGTCGCGGAGTTGGCCGGAAATTCAACTTCGATGGCCATCGAACGGTCGGCCATAAATCAGAGCCATGCTCAAAACTCATGTCGCCCATTTGCTACGCCCGAGCCGAGCGCGTGCCCTGGGCTTTTCTAATGCCACCTCGGCACGCATATTTTACCAGAGAGCGCCACATTAATTCTTCTACCTGTGGCCCACCCTGTCCAGCCAGCCAGCCAGCCACCCAGCCAGCCAGCAACAAGTGTAAAGTCTGTTAGCCGAGCAGCCATTTTGCTCGACATAAATTTGGGCATTTTGTGCGCCACGCGGCTGCGGGAGGGAGAGTGCGACTGCCACAAATCAGGCGCGTCCGACCGCGCGAGCTGAGGGCTCCCCGATTCGCCAGCCGCCAGCCAGCGTAAAAAGATGCAACAAGGCAGTCAGCCTCGACTGCAGCGTAAATTGTGGCAGACACTTAAAACCCAAGACAAGATTAAATGTTAAATTACGTAAAGGCGGCACAGATAAGCGACTGGCCATGGCCCGAACCGCGCCAGCCAGGCACGAACACAGACGCTTCTCAGGGGAATGCTCGCTCCCCAGTCAAAAGGTGATAATGATAAGGAAACGCAATCGCGTTAACTCGGCGAGCTCGACGGCGACTCGCGGCTGAGTGGGAACGCAAATGAGAATGCAATGTGAACGCTATCAGTGCTCGTATAAAGTATGAAAATTGATGCAGGGCATAAACCAGCCAGCACAGTGGGCCCGCAATCCTAAGAATCTCACAGATCGGAAACTTTTGATTCAACCAAACTTGAATTGATTTAGGTCCAATTGTGTTTTCATAATACACAAATCTATTCTTTTTTTAAGAACAGGCTGAACGAAAGCCAGAAAAAAGCAACTCTTTCTAGCTCTAAGACTTTGAGTTGATTTTATGGCATATGACAAATAGTTTTGCACAGAAAGTTGATTAAGAATTTCGTATTTCGCTTTAAACTAATGAATATATATTATAATTAAGTAAAAATAAAAAAATGACATAACTTTACTAAATAATGGTATATTTGGAGAATATTTTATGAAATATTTTATTTACATTTGAAGAGCTTGTTGTTTTAAATAAATTATAATATAAAATTTTTATTGTTCCATTTGTATTTCCAAGTCACCCTCTGCGTTTTCGAAAACCTGGTTTTCCATTTATTTTCGCAAGGAGTTTGGTTGGTGAACGGCACCCACTGTTCGCCGTGACTTTGTCCGTATCTCGATGCACTTGAAACGCAGCAGCCGCCGCGTTGCTGTTGCCGACGACGAATCGCCGCTGGAGATGCACCGCCGCCCGCTGACTGCCGACTGCCGACTGGTGACCCAAAGCGAGCAACTCCACCGAACGCTGATAAACAAAATTGATTTTTGCAATTATTTTTAGCATAGCTCACAAATGCGCCTTGGAAATGTGTCAAACGGGCACCGGAGGAGTCTACGACGACCTCATAATTTTATGATTGCTGGCCGGGCCTGCTTACCGACGACGTCCCAGGCCGGCACATCGCCGGCCTCATCAGCAACACGTACGCACACTTACACTTCTTACCGGGGCGGTTGTGGCTGAGGCAGCGGTTGTGGCCGCGGCCGCGGCAGCGATGACGAGACTTTGGCTATAAAGAACGCCGACGTTCCGTGATAAATTGCAATGATAGCAAAAGTGCTTTGCCGTGTGGTTGCTGTTGGTGTTGCCGAAAAATAAAACGAAACATTTTGGCAGACGTGTCGACGGTGTTGGTGTGGAATTAACCGCCGGCAACATGGCCGCTTCGTGTTGCATGTAAGCCGGGCGAGCAACAAGCCAGCCAGCCGGCCAGCCGAAGTCAGTCATACAGTCGGCGGAAAGATGATATATCCGAAAATTCCATATAATGACTTCCAGGCAACAACAGTCAAACTGTTCTTGGCGTTGTTGCTGGCCAAGTGGATGGTCAAGCAGCAGCAGCAATAACGGAAAGGCCCAGCGCATTAGACACCGTGGAGGGAATCGCCCACCACCCTCACCCGACCGACCCCTTCCCCCATCCCCATGCCCACTCCAGCTCCAGACATGAGAACTATTTTCACGCTTAGTTGCAATCTGTCAATGCTGTCCTCCCGTCTCATCCGGCCGCATCGACAGCACCAACAACGGCAACAGGCACGACACCTCGAGACCGTCCAACGTGCCAGCCGCTCAGCCGGGCTGATATATCAAAGCCGAACCATCATCATCTTATTAAAGAGTGCCAACTTAATTTGCTTGGCCATGTTGCTAGACAAGTTGTTGCTGCCGTTGTTGCCTGCGGCGCTGGCGTCGGCGTCGGCGTTGAAGTTGGTGTCGGGGTTCTAGGTGTTGCAGGAACACTTTGCCCGCTGAATGCTGAATGGGTGTAACGAGGAACAGTTAGAGGAAGGCGTTTGCGTGCACAGTGGTACGAACTCGCAGCTGACCACTGTGCGGTTCGCGGTGCGTGTGGCAGTTGCTGCTGCCCAAAATGCACCTCAGTCGACACCTTTTGGTGTCGGCGGAGACCGTTCGGGTCCGCAGTCCAGCTGCTGCTGGCTGGGGGCCATAATTAATAGATTATCATCGACAACATTTTAAATTCGCATCAAAGAAAGTTCAGCGCGCCAAATTGCAGCGCGAGTGGAAAATGGCGAAAACCATTTTCCAGCAATTTTTCAGTCCCGCTTAGCATTATTCTTTTGACTGCTCGCTTTGGTCACATACGCGGAAGTGATTTTTCCACTCCACTGGCTTCACCTCGTCTACTGCCTGCCTACCAGCCTGGCTGCGCTTGCCTGACTGACTGACTGCTCCTGCCACACGATGCCTCAACTGGCTGTCGCCGTTCCTGTTGCAGCGGCTCCAACTGTGGTTGGGTTACAGCGCGGCCTGCGGTGTGGAGCGGTCCTCATTTTGGGGGTGTCTGATGGCCAAGAAACTCGTTGGCTTCGTAAAATATTACGGCGTTTTGTGCTGCTGTCGTTCCCGCTCTCGCGCTCTTCAGTCGGCCGCCAGGCTGTGATTGCGAAAATATTTGCGAGTCCGCCCTTGGAACGAATGCCTGGTCGTCTCGTTATACCTCCAAGTTGGGACAGGGCAAAGGTGCAACTGGTAAAGGGCCAATTCTTACTAACCGCGAAATTAGGTTACTTAGAATGGTCTTCTAGTCAACACAATGGAATTTTGTGCAACCTTTTTATTCCCGATAATATCGTCGTGGGTTCTATCTGCCCTTATTTCGTTAAGCACTAACTCAAATTAAACATGCTTTGCAGAAACTGAAAGCGAAGCGTGAAATTATTGCGAATGGAAATCTGTAGTCGGAGCTTTCGGGCATTCGATTTGTTGATGCATTCGAAGTGGTGTTCTGTTTTCGGGGGTGGGCAATAATATTCCAAGAGTTAATCAATTTCCGTGCGAAGTGGTGGAAAATTGGGTGTCCAAGCGGCTAGAATCGGAGGCGCGCCATGTGGCATGTGAGTAATCAGAAGCAGTTGCCGGAGTGGCTGGTGTGGCCGCCTTCACTTGTGCATGATTAATCGTGGCCAGCTTAAAGCGGCAATTGCAAAATTAGCCCCGCCAGATAACCGCACAGCAGCAGCAACAGCAACTGAATCGCCATAGATTTCAGCAACAGCAAAACAGGCGTTGCATTGCGAGTTGCGAGCGGGCCGGTCGTGGCGGGGAATCGCAAATTGCAACGCAAACATGTGAAGCAATTATGCAAATGCGGTAGGAAACAATGCGGCAACAACAGCAGCCGGCTGGCAAATAATTTTGAGACGCAAATTAATTGTGCAAGTGAATTTACAACAGCAGCATGTCTATCAACACCTGCCCAATACGAGTTGCACGTACGGCCGCTCGGGGGCGGCTGCGCCTCACTAATGAGACAATTGCAACAGCAACTTTCCCAGTCAACAGCCCCACTGTTTGTCCAATTTTGCCAGTCATTAATGCTGCATCGGTCTCGCCTTGCCTCACATTACTGCTGACGCTGACCCAATTCTCAGCTAGGCTGTAATGTGACATAAGGTGTGCTGCACACACAACAATGACAAGCCTGGGCCAGATGACGGCCGTAAGCTCGGTCTGCCCCTTCTTGTCAGTTGGCAGATTTGATGCTGTTGCTGGTGTTGTTCTGGGGCAATTGTCATCATTATTTTTCCAATATGCATTTAGCGTTTAGAGTAATGCGTGCGGCCAAGTCTGACTGGCCAGCTGGCGTCTCAGGATGATCAGCATCTCCCGGGCAATGCATGTGGCACGCAAGTGGTGGCCCTGATCGCGCTGCCGCTCATCCTTGGCTGATGAACTTGTTGTCTGGCATTTCGTGACATTCGTCGTCGTCGCTTGTTTTTTGTTTAGTTGCCAAAGACTCGGTTGCCATCGACCAGCCAACAACCAACAGCCAACGGCCATCGACGTGGCTTCGCCTCCGGTTGACGTCTTAATTTTCTAGCTGACCGCCATCGTCGTCGCCGCCGTCACCGTGGCCAGTCGTCAAGTTGCCAATCACTTGAAATTGAAAACTTCACGTGTGCGGTGCGCCAGCCGAGACTGCGGGACTGCGGCACTGCGTTTGGGGCTGGGGTAACCCCGTCTGGACTCCCTAACCGTCCATTAATTGCAATTGCGTGTCCAAAAGCTCTGCTCGATGTGATTGTTTACTCTGTGGGTCTGCTGGCTTTGTTGTCTCTCTGGCAAGAATGCATTTGGCCTACGCTCCTCGGCGAATAAACATTTTGAACTTGAAAAATCGTATTTACCCAACTCATCGGCTGGCCTCATCACCGTCATCGGCTATTGTTTTCTTAGCTGATTGCTTTGTGTGCCTTAAACTTGGCCAGTTGCCTGGTATTCATTTCGGCATTCCCCTTTCTTTTGTTCGGAAATACAAAATTATGAAAGGTCAGTGTTTTGTCCGGGCGATAAGCTGTCGATAATGGCGATGTCCCTGCTGTTGATATTTGAACACCAAACAAGCTCGCTGAGCTGTCAATAAACTCGAAATGGGAAGTGCAGTAAACTGGCGATGGGATAATGAGTCCAATTTACAATCGATTCGTTCATCCTACTGAAAGAAGCCGAGGCAGTCGTGAAGTTCCATATTGAAGTTTGTTTAGTGCTTTTTATAATTTTTAGAGGAATCTTCACGAAGATATTAGCTAGCATATTCTGTACGTCTCCACGTCCTTCTATTCAGAAAAAAATAAAAATATTAATAATTTTGCGTCGAATAAATAGTATAAATGCATTAAATCAGATGGATAAGCTTACAGAAAACCAAATTATTTCTTTCATTCACTATTGACTATTAACAATTATTTATTCCCAAGCCGAAATTTTTTAAACATTTTTTGTGCACGAATTTAAAACGAACGTATCAACTATCAACAGACGTAATCGTTTCAATCGTCGGCTGCCGTCAAACAGAAAGTCGGCCTTTGTAGGCTTGGCCAGATGACAACAGACAAACATGCAAAGGAACCAATGCGCGGTAACACTAATGTACCAATTGTACTGGATAGATTTTAGTTAAATTTAATAATACACCTTTCAGATATAATTCATATACTACGATCAATTCTATTCAATCGAGCTATTAATTTCTTCCTTCGCCTGGTTACAAGAAGGCTTTAGTCTGCTTTACCTCAAAAAATTTAAAATGAAACCTTCGTGCAGTTTTCTTTTACTTTTTTATGTTTTTGTGTTTTTGAGGAAATGATCTGAAGATTCCAAGTCACATTTGTAACAGATCTCACTTTCTTCTTTAATCAAAGCCTAAGTTTCAAAGAACACACCAGAATTAGAGAATCCGGAAGGTCGACGGAATGTTCTTTTTCGCTTATGGGAGTGAATTTCGGTTCAGGATTTACAGAGTTGACAGTTCGGTTCGGATCACAGAGTTGTTTCTATGGATTCGAATCAAAAGATATTATTGTGTTTTGGCCTGAACCAAAGGCCTATTTAGACTTAAAAATCCGGATTTTTTCGCCATATTTGCCAGCCGTCTACTATTCTCACTTGCTTTATCATCTGCTTCTATAAAACTTCTACTTCATTTCGGCAGCTAGTGTAGTGCAATGTTTTCCTATAAAGGTAATCAGTAACCCTCAATGGGTTAACCTCGATTCCCTGCTAAAAAAAAAAAAATTCCCGCAAGACGAAAACGTCTTCGCTACGTAATCCTTGTCAATTGCTCCTGACACCCTAAAGCGCGTGTTGTTTGGCTGAAGAGTCACCCTCCGGAGATGCTCGGCTGCTCTCAGGATAGTCAGTCCGGCACAGCTAATCCAAAGGCTGAAATAACAATTAACACACTGGGTGATATTTGGGGTCTGAGTGCAAGAAATTGGCCGTCGATTGGAAAACCTAATGCCGCAAATTGAGCAATCCCGGGAAGCCAAGCGTGTGAGGACTGCGCTATTAAAAAAGGCTGCATTAAAAGCAAATGAGCGCGATTGCTGTGCTGGAAAGGAAAACACGCCCGAAAGACACACAAACAGCTGCCGAACAAAGGGACAAAAAATAGCCCGCAAGCTGGAGGCCCAAAGCCGCTTACCTGTGAGCGATCCGCCTGCAAATGAATGCGCATTTGAAATTAAGCCCTAATCCTTTTACAATTGATGCCGGTCACTCAGGCGTGCCCCGCTCTATGCAGGCCATGTCATTGCAAGGACAACAGTGCAACTCACATGCGTTTGTTGTTTTCCCCATCTTCCATTGTCTATTCTAAAATAAAGAGCAATGTATTTGGATGCGGTAAGGCTTAGGTAAAGGAGGGCATCTGGTCCAGGACCCTCCACACAGAAATAGCTGTTTATTTGGTCAGCTTTGTAAGCCCGATTTGATCTAAAGGAACCTCATTTGACAGATTCTGGCTGGGACTACTGCCTTTTCTCAGTGTCTTCTGGGAGCTTCTTGTCTGGGGGGTTTTGTTCGGATTTTCGATCTCGAATATGGAGCAGTGTATTTAATTGGGGCAAGGGTTGGTCATCTGGTCTAGGACGCTCCGCAATGTTTGGTTCTTTGATAAGCTTTGTAAGCTCCTCAGATCCTTTGACAAATTCTGCTGTCTCCTTGTTGATGCGTTTAGGAAGCTTTTTTTCTTGATTCTGAGCATCTGGCGGGGTCTTGTCTGCCTTTCCGGCTCGTTGGTTTGGTGGGGAGATGTCGCATTGTCTGCCTGGTTGCATCTGCTGGCCACGCTGCTAAACGGCATTTCAAAATCACAGGCCGTCGCGAAACGGAAAATTTGTTTTTCCTACAAAAAGTTAGCACTTCGTGGATGACAAACTGCGCACGAAATCAAATAAGAAATTCGTTACAGGCCGCCTGCAAGCAACGCCATACAACGCACTTAATTCGAAACAGGATTTACGAGGTTGGCACACATTTTACGTGCCATTACCGGCGGTCCCGAACGGAGGCGCACTCAGTGCGCTGCTGCGCCTGCGCAGGAAACTGTGAAAAGAGCAAATCGCTTGTGACGAAATGGAATTTTCAACGCTCGACTGGCAGGGCAGCCAGCGCGAGACGGCGGCTTAGCTCAGGCTAAGGCCAAGAACATGCGAAAGGTGAGGGGAGGAATCTCATGTGAGATCCGTGAAAGATGCAAAAGTGCTAATGAAATGTCCTTTGGCGGGCAGGCAACTCAGCTGCCTGCCTGCCCACGTCGTCTTAGGTGGCAGGCATGGCGAATCATCAGCTCCAGAGATTCGATTTCAGCCCTACGAGAATTGCTGGCAGCAATTGTTGCATGCGACAATTAGCTTTCCACATAAAAGCAAATTTGAGGGGCAAATGAGTTCTGCAAATTTGAATGCGCAGGTGGGCAGCAAATCGTCTTTCAGCCCGGAGGCCCTGTTGATTTCCCAGTGGCTTGAACAGCAGCTGAAGCTGCAACCGCAAGGAATTCAAACAAACTGAAAAAAAACCCAAACATCCGTTGGCTGCTGTATTTCGCCAAGACAAAACACCGAATTCGAATTTCCACTAACGCAGCACGAGTTGCCAGGTTCGCTTGGGACTTGGACGCAGCGTGTGCCAAATTTTACTCCCCGCCGGACCAATTGCCGTTTGTTTGTCCCAAAACAGACGCCTCATACGTACCGCTCCGCAAATCCCACGCGGTGACTTCCCTGAACTGCCACCGAACAGCAGCCTTGAGATCGCATTTTACGACCAGCCATTAAGACCCGGCCAGCCCTGCCCGGCAGCCTGATTGTGCGGACCCTGCTGACCGGTGAGGCGTATCAAATCACCGGCACCCGGTTGACATTTCTAAGCTACTAACTAGGCTCTCTTCCATCGGCTTCCGTCGGCCGCTCCAGCGCGCATGCGTGGCCAATCGCGGAACGTGTGTCCGGCGTTGCACGCGTACAAAGCGCATTTAGTCACAGCAAATTATGACAGACGGAGCTGCCTGGCAGTCCCTAGTCACCAGAGTCCACTACGCCCACCTGGCCGGCCGGCCTTCGTCGCCTGCCCTGACCCCGGCGAAGTGTGGCTAATGCGCTCGATATCAGGGACCTTGCTAATGAGCTCATCCCATGAAAAGCGAAAATGTGTGTATTGCGATCGTCAGCTGTCGGTTTAAAAGCAACTTTTCGAGCTGCCTTTGACTTTTAATCAAACTTTCGGTGGAAAAAAATTAAGTTGAAAGAATTATTTAAAAAATTTAAAACTCGCAACCCAATTACAAGCCCGCCCTGGAAGATTGCAGAAAATGAGCAAAGATGCAATCGCGTGCTCGAAAAACTTGCGACAAAGGCGCGGAAAAGCAGCGACAGAAAACAAAGTTTTCCATGCAAAGCATTTTGTGCGGGCTTAAGCCAATTTGTTTTCAGTTGGTCCTGGCAACCAGCGCAAGCGAAATGACAGCGCACTTAAAGTCCCTGCCGGCATATTAAAGCGGAAGCTTAAACCCACCGAGGCTGGTTCGATGCATTTCGCCTTTTGTCTCGCCTTTATTATTGGCGATTTCACGGCGTGCAAAAATTATAAATGTTAACACTCTGCCAGGCTGAGGCCGGCGAATTCCTTGAAGTTCCATCGATGCCGACGTGCGCTTCGTTCTCCCTGGCGGGGCCCTGGCCTTAATCACGCTGAAAGCCGCCCCAAAAGGGGCGTGCACCGCTTAAATACCCGCTCAGTACAATATATAAAAGTATTTTTAAAAGTGTATTAAATGCGTGTTTGGCCCACTTCATCGGCCAAACGGCCGAGGTGTGAACGCGTCAATGGCCCAATGAAGCCGCCAGCCGGCCGTGGACCAGCTGTTGCCCTGTGCTTGTTAATTTTTAGCCTTCCTTTTTTTGTTGTACTGCTCTCCTTATTCTTGGGTAATTAGCCCCTTTTAGCAATTAAAAACGCTAGCCTCGATTACACACCCCCCAAATCCACGCA
Organism: Lissocephala sabroskyi; assembly: GCA_037075105.1. Taxonomy (NCBI): domain Eukaryota; kingdom Metazoa; phylum Arthropoda; class Insecta; order Diptera; family Drosophilidae; genus Lissocephala; species Lissocephala sabroskyi. Next base: position 59,164 of record JBAMCP010000116.1, on the reverse strand, counting down.
CCTTCCGCCCTTTTGCCTTGCAGGCCTACTTTGTGGACAAACCTAGCTAGCTGCAGTTATCCTACCCCTTCCGTGAATCGCTTTAGGATAACAGGATACGATGTGATTTTCTAAGTGGTGAAATATAAATTTACCGCCCTGTCTAGTCTTAGGTCTTATTAAATAGATAGAATTTATAGAATTTATCCAAGTATACTTCTTTTTCGTTTGAAATCAAAATGGATATGTAATAAGTGATGCCAGCAGAAATAACTTCACGATCAAACAAATCAACCAGACGAAATTAAATCTTTTGAAGGGTCAATGATGATGAAGAGCGAGGCAGGGATATGCAAATCTAAAGATGTAACGAAATGTCGAAAGGGGAGTAATGAGGATAATTTCTTTAATCCCCAACATTTCACTTTTCATTCAAAGAATCTCGAAATATACAAATAAAAATGACTTGATTATAAATTTGTGAAGTTAGTCAGCCGGAAACAACCATGCACAGAGTCAGAGAGCCGAATTTTTAAATGTATACGTTATAGATATTCAGCAGAGAAATCTTTTTAAAAGGTGCGGTTTTCAAATTTATATTAACTCGATGAAAAAACAACTTAAATAGGCTTTTAATATTCTTATAAAGCCATTTGCATTAACTGTCAATTAAAAATTACTTTTACATGGTTTTTTGAATTTGTGGAAATCATGACAGCTAATGAAATTGGATTTCTTCTACCACCTAATTTTTTTAGCAACGTGGGAAACGCAGTCTTAAAGCCTCAGACAATTGATAGGCCTGTCAAAATATTGGAAAGATCAGAGGCCCCGCCGGAGAAAAGACAAAGGTAGATAGAGAGAGGCAGTGGGAGGAGCCGACTTAGAACCGTATGAAAAATCCGCAAACTCATGGGCGGCCGCTCGATCAAACGGGCCGCGGCAAAGAAAATACTGTCGAAAACAACATTGTGACCACATTTTCCCACCTTTATTAACTAATTTGTTAGGGTCACCGACTGAGGCCACCGCCGGAGTCCCGTAATTGCCACAAGTGAGCCAGCCACACAGAGAGAGACGGGTCGGCGGCCGCTTTCAGGTGACAAACGCACCGCTCACCTTCATACGATTGTGGGCCAAGTTGTGCCCAAAGAACGAAGAAGAGGCCAAAATACCCAACGTCATCGCTTGGCTTTGCGTGTGGCAAACCTCGCCTCGACTTTGATTGCTCCTTTCGGTCAGGGTGACAATGGCAAGGCCCTGGATGGCCTTTAATTTGACAGTCAGCGTCCCAGGCCAAACAATGGCCGGTTGGCAGCCTCCGTCTTAGTTCCAGCCTTGGGAAAATTGTCGCCCGCTCTCCAGGCGCATTGTCATTGGCATTTGAACCAGCCCGGTCGCTTTCACTGCCCGACTGACTGACTGCCCGGCCCTTGGTGCATTTGTTGTCCTTTTCAGGCCTGGCATTGTCTGGGGAGGACGCATTGTCCGCTGGCCTGGCCCACACGTAAGCGGCGATATTGAGCGGCGAAGTGCTTGGCCTTTTCTCCATTTCGCATGAGTCGGTTGCATCAGGAGCTGCTTTGATATTTGCCGATGAGCTCCTCGGGCGTCCCTCTGTTTGCCTGCCGGCTTGGGTTTTGAATTTTGTCGGTCGATTTGTTTTCATTTGAAACTCATTTGGTTGCACTTGCGTCGGGTTAGTCTTCTCACTTGCCACCTTTTTAAATTGTTTTGGCAGACGCAATTGAGACCGGGCCGAGCGGACAGGGTCCTTAGATTTTTATCTTGCCGCTCTGTCCGAAGCTGATTGTTTGTGTTCAATTGCCAAAAACTGTTTGAAGAACTCCCATCTTCGTTTCCATTTTCCGGCTGTGTGGTCTTCTCGGTTGCTGCCGAGCCAAGCACGCACCATCGACAGCGTTTTGTTGCACTAAATTGATTCTAATTCTGATTTTCCGCCCATCCATGGCTCCGAAAATATCTAATTTGGCTGTATATATTCTGCGAAACGGTTTTCTAAGAAGGACGCCCTAATTAAGGATAGTGTTTCTGTAACTATTTAACTTAAATACTCATAACAATAAATCAGTAGATTAAATCAATAGAAAAGCACAAAGTACTACTGGAATTCAATACACCATAAAATTCGAATTAGGAGAACTTATATAATATTATATATTAGTTTTCTGGTTTTAAACACGACGGCTAAAATTTGCTACCAATTTTAAAGCGTCTGCTCTAAATTCCATAAAAAAATTTGAATAATTCAAATCAACTAAGCCACTAACAAATATTATCGCTGCATCAAGAGCGGCTCGCTTATAATTTGTATTTTATTTTTCAAGCTTTTCAAGGTGGATAAGAGCACGATTTAAAGTTTTGTAAAGCTAATTTCAAACATTAAACATTTATTTTTAAGTTTTTCGAGTACTATTAACCTACTTAAGATGATTAACTTATTTACTTGCCAATTTTTACTATATTTTTTCTTCTTAGTTGCCTCGGGCTCTCTACACAATATTTATTAATGTGTGTGAACATTTTCTGGACTAGTCTTGGAGGAGTGCACTAGATTACCTTGCACTGAATTGATTGACTGTTTGACATAATGAAACGCATGCACAAACAAGTCGGGCAGTAAACCAATTTCGCTTCCAACCATCGCCCCCATGAAGCTGGCCATTCGGTGGCCGGATTGCTTTTCTGCTGGCGTTGTTGCCTCGGTGGCCGTTGTTGTTGGTTCTAATCAACAGCAATGTTGCCGCCGAATGAGGGGAGGGGACGGGCGGCTTGGCATTCTCATCAGTGCAAGCATTGTGGTCCGAGGCGCTTTGCTTTTGTCAGACTTTTGGCAGCGGCCATCGACGGCTGCAGAATGCGTTCGGCCTGGCCGTCAATGCAAATGGTCTAATCAGTCGGTGCCCAGTAAACTGGCGAAGGCTCCAAGTGCTCCGGCAGTCAGTCAGTTGGTCAACCGCTTCCCTCACCCCGCCCTCACCGGCCTAAGAGCTGCTAATGAAAACGAAAATCTGTGCCAGGGATTGGCCATTGTTTGGGGTCTTCCCATCGCGCCGGGCCAGTCGGTGGGAGACTTGTGGGGGGGAAAATCTCTCTTCCATTTTTCCGAACCGAGCTGGTAATCGAGTGAGACACTCAAAAGAAACAGTGGTGGTCTGGCAATGCCCAAATTGCTCAGAACAGCCGCGCGCAGGTGTAGGCCGACTTCACTTCAAAGTCTTGCATATGACAGGCGGCTCTCGGTGGCACCGCCGTCAAGTCTGCTTTGCTTCTCAGGTGAAGACAGTTGCGTGTGTGGGCCTTCGTTGATCGCTTGAAAGGCGGCCGCCCATCTTCCGACCACCATTCACTGTGATTGTCTCTGGCGGCAAAGACGAGTAAAGGCAAAGCGGCGGCGGCGGTGGCGGCAAAGTGATGAAAGTGGTTCACAATTCACAGCGACGTCCTCTCTTCGTCGTCGCCGGGGCAGCCCGAAGATCTCGACAGGCACCCACACACACAGTAGACTCTTCGGCAGCAACCAGCCCCGGACTGCCTTCAACTCCGGGCGTTACTAATTTCTGTCACATTTTATATTGTTCTCGGCCGGAATTTGCCACACTTGTTACACGGTTCAAACGCCGCCCCGGACGCTCCGCTCCGGCAGAAGCCCAGGCCCGGTCTGGGTGTCTTCCGGCTTTGAGTTATTGATTTTCGTCATTGTCTGGCTTTGTTTTTTTGCCAATGGTCTTGCGGTAGGTCGACATCATCGATCTAGTCGGCTGCTCATTCATCTGGCCGGCCTGTTGGCAGGATGTCACGGAGGAGGCTCGGAGACATGCCTGCATCACTAATTGCTGATTCGTTACGAAAATGTGTGAGTTTTTACAGCTCTCACTCTGTGGGCGACAGCACGAACAACAAATTCTGAAGTAGCCGGCCGGCCAACAGGCTCTTTGGGTGGCAGACCAGTGAAATTCCGTTCACTTGAAAGCCTCCTATCTTCTCGTTCACAGGTAGCCTTGTACCCCTTTACTGTACATTTCCTGAGCAAACACCCAGAAGACTTGGCCTATATTAAGTATAGGAGTTTGCTGCCTGACTAGACATGTCTTTGCGAAACAGAGAACTCTGTCACCCCAACTCTGTTTCGGATGGGCCGGGGCTCGACCCCCAATCGTGGTAATTCCATCCAGACCAGGAAATTTAAGCTACTTTACTGAAAAGGAATCGATTGTTGCTTGAGACAAGGCGAAGCTGTTTAGCGTCGACTCAATGTGGCGATTTGGCGCGCGCCATTTAATCAGATATCAGCAACACCTGCTGCCGAAGTGGGCGGGTGGAAAAGGCAACGGTCGGGCCAGGCTGGCCAGGCAGCCAGATAAGTGCAAAAGTGGCTCCAATGGCTGCTAGTGGAACGCCTGCACTTCCTGTCCGCAGGCCTCGCGGGCCATGGCAATGAACCGACGCACAGGCTGGCCTTCCAAGTTCAGGCAAAGTCTGGAGTGGCAGCCGAGACGCGGGAGGCTGTCCAGCCGACCGTCGCTCTCGGCCAGAAAATTAATTAAGTTGACTTCTGGCATTGGCGGGTGCACTGAGCCCAACCGGCCAGTAGTCATCAATTGGCGGCGGAAGTCGTTCGTTTTGGTATTTGCTCTTCCGGTTGGTGGTTGGGTTGGCCGCCGTATTTGCAAGTGCAGGGAATATGAAAAATGAAGCTAACCAAACGAACCGAATGCATTCGGGTGGCTGATGATCTGCCGGCAATCGACTCAGTGCCCGCTGTGGGTGTAGAATTATTATTTATAAATTGACTAATTGATTGATGGCAGCCCGTCAGCTGGACGACCCCAGCCTCAGAGCGGGTGGCCGGGGCTTTATCGGCCACAGTTTAGGGGCGCTCAGCTTTGTCCCCGAACAAGAGGTCAACAAAGCCAAAACCTCTTTGTCGGATAATGCACCTCCAATCGGCTTGTAGTCGTGGCTTGGTATTTGCCTCGCCCGGTTTTCCTTCATGAAATCTAATCTGGCGCAGCCCAATAATAACAAATTGTTCGGGGAACTGCATTGCTCAATGGCCGGGCGACACTTGAGTGAGTGTCTGGGGAATTATTACGGTTGCGCGATATGTCAGACATGCTTTGGTTTAATTGATCTCCCGACCTCGCCGGGCTGTCTGGGCTGGGCGGGCCCGGGCCCAGAATCATCGGCTGCGCGACTAACCCGAAGTGCTTTTGGCTGTCGAGATGCTATCGCAAGGGATTACAAAAACACATCTCGGCTTGAAAGTAAGATTTGTAATAAAAATAAAAATCAAATCCCATTTTATGGCAGAGACACCTAAAAATTGCAGGCTTGTGCCCGCTCGGGCCACTCGCAACTGGAAGGCATTTTAATGAGCCCTTAACCCGGCCCATTAACATTATCGGGCTTAGTAGACATGAGCAGATAGACAAGGTAGATGGGCGATTCCCAACACTTTCTTCCAACGCCCGAAAGCGTGGCTGTCTGCGATTTTATTACTCCGAATTTAACGCCATTGACTGATTCGCGTTTAATTAAAAGTAAAATTGGGTTAAGAGCCCCGCGCGCCGACTTTCAGTTTCCACATCAGATACTGGCGCTAATGCGGCTCTGGAGCTCCATTAAAAGTGCGTAAATCAAAGTCATCGGAATCGGCGTTCATTTAGTAGTTGCGGGAAACCCCCAACGATTGCCGGTTGTCGGCGGTTGCCTGCCAGAATGCAGCGACATCCGCTGGAGGGTCCGGCGGCCAGCTGCCGAAATTATGCTCGCTGTTTCGCCAACTGGCGAATTGTGGTTTTCCATTTGGGCAGAATCCAATTTGAAATGCGTGTCACAGGCTGGAACGAATGCATCGGGTCGACTAGAGAGACACCCTCGCCTTTTCCCAGTTGCCCTTCGTGTGCGTTTTCTTTCAAAAAACTCCAAGTGTGAAAATTGCTGATCTGCCGTTGCCTCTGCCAGCATGTGCAAAATTCCTATACACTACGACTAACCCAGCGACAATTGGGCCTTTGGAATTCTCGTTGTCGCTGCGGTTTCGGTTCATAATTGGATTACGGAAAGGACCAAGCTTGGCACATCGAATCGGAGATGACAGGGGCAGGTGGCATTTCCAAAAGCAACGCTGGAAACTCATCGAAATAGTAAGTTTAGTGACGGCGAGTGCGAGAGGCGATTGAATGAGTTTTTAAGATCTGGCGACCTTCAAGTTGAAATGAATATGAGTGTCCCCGTGGGGCATTCACGATTAATTTATTTGGACCACACCCACCTACACTGTCGCTCGCACGCAGTGCAATTGTAATGAGAGCGGCGGTTGGGTCCGCCGGCCAAATTAATGGGCAGCGGAGTGCCCCACTGTCGATCGCCCGATGAGTGCGCCCCGTTGGGCTAATGAGTCAAAGCGCTGAAATTATTTGCATTCACTTTTCCAAACAAACGCAACCCCAAGCCGGTGGACTCGATTTATTTATAGTCGAGACTCACGAAAGTTCATAAATCAGCGAAATCGGCACCGGTCGGCGGTTGGCGGTTGGCGCTGGGCGCTGTCTTTGGCGAGGTGTTGAATTAAAAAACGCAATGAAAACAAAATATTATTTTCAAAATGCAGCTGTGAAGTTGCCGCTGCAATGTTTTCGCATTACGCAGCATAAAATTCGCTTGTTTTCCGGTAAAAAGAGCAAAGCAAACCCCATTGAAATTAAGCTAAAATTAATTGCTGAGCGGTGGAAAAAATCAACCCAGCAGCCAACTCGTTTTGGCCGCCTGCAAAAAACTTGCCCACTAATTGAAAATATATATCATCCATGTGGGCCGCTACTGCTCCACCATATGGCAGTCCAGCCGGCCGTGGGCTATGCAGATTGGCGAAGTGGTTCAGTGGTTCAGCCGCCGAACCGGCGGCCCGGCACGCCCCGAACAGCGCCCACCCCGGCGAACGGGTTGTCGTGCATGAGAAAAAAACACCAGAACGGGGCGGTGGGTATGGACCAAAGTTAATTAAAAGTCACAGCTAGTTTATAAAAAACCAATTTCGATAGAAATATAAACAACCACAAGCAGATTGAGTAATTTGCAGTTCGAAAAATTTTCAAGCGGACTCCAGGCTGAGAGTGCTCGTCGCGCCGGCCAATCGAGTTGATTGAATGGAAATGATTATGAAATCAATCGGAAATATTTTTCCTTCCCTTCAGAACTACTCGACCACTTTATGCTTAAACGGTCGAAATTACATTGCACTGTTGATCCTAAAGTCTCGGAAAATATGTAAAGAGTCCACAAGGAAGGCTTCTGAAAAAGAGACTCAGAGTTTTGCATTCACTTTAATTCAATCCGATCCTTGGGCCTTGAGTTTGATGGGCGTAATTTAGGGAATCCGATTTCAACGTCCTTGGGCTGACAACTTCATATTAGTCACATTGTCTGGCCGCTATTGCATTGGGGCACATCAAGGCCAATTAAATAGACAGCCCCAAACGAAAATCCGTAAAGCAGAAGGCTTCGCTCGCTTGCAGCAACTTTCTGCTCGACTGGGAGCTGCAACTGAGCGGCTCTTTGCGGACTTCGCCACCGTCTGGGCCTTTGGTGGGCCACACATCATTGCGCCTCTAAGCAGCTCACATAAATTACATGCGCAGCCAGCAAAAGAGAGAGGAACTAAAAGGGAAGAAGCAGAAGAAGAAGTCGGATGGCTGCTCCCCCGCTAACCATATTTCTTAGCCAATTTCGTTTTGGTTTTTCGGAAGCAGCGACTGTGGAAATCCGCTTAAAAACGGGCGCCGAATGCAGAACCGCGCGCAGTTGGTACTGAATTAAAATGCAACCAAGCCGATGGGGAAGGTGGGGCTGGCAGCACATTTTTCTTAAATTTCACTCCTACTGCTTCTCTCTGCTCTTTTTGTGGTAGTTGTCCCCCAGAGTAGTGGTTGCGGGGCCGCTACTGCTGGGGTTCTTCCTCGAAGTTGATGAAGTGCAGGGAGCCACTTTAGGCAAATTTACTGTCCCTGCACTGCCCGTGGCCGGGACTGGAACAGAAACAGAAACAGAAACACATGTCACAGATTTGTTTCACTTTCGGAAGCACTTAAGCACTCAGCGATTTTGTTTGAAAATCTGGGCCGCCGCCCCTTGCCGGCCCGGCCCGAGGCTGGGCTGGGCTGGGCTGGTTGGCGACAAAATCAGCTCATTGTTTGCGTTTGCCTGCCGTTTGCCGCCGGATGCCGCGTGTCGTTGGCTGTTTTCGTTGTTGTTGTTGGTTTAAAATAAACTCGTCTCTCAGTGAGCGCGGGTGGCAAGGGTGGAGCGGGACGGCTGGACAGCCAAAAACAAATTGATGATTCCCCTTTGACACTTAAGTCCATTATTTATGCTCAGGCTTGCGATTATTTTCGCAATTGCCGGGCAGCATCATCCAACGTCGGATAGAAGACCCGGCACCACCATCAGCATTTCATTGCAATTCCATTTCACTCAAAAATTCGGCCGTCGACAAGGGACAGACAGCCGGCTGGCTGACTGGGCTTGCCACGTTCCATTTGGCCCGCCTAAAAGGCCCTCTCGCAGGCTTTGTTTCATATGCGCGCAGCTTCAAGTGCCCTTCTTTATGATTTTTCATGGCTTTGTTTGTTTTAAGCGCATTTAAAGCTTAACGGTTTCACCTGGCGTATGATTAACAATCTCCCCACATACACAAACACTGTCCGTGTGTGCGTGAGTGCACTCGCAACTCAGAAAAAGGGGGAGAGCTGTTCTGGCTCCCCCAGTCGACCATAAATCTAGCAGTGTGGCACATGCTGAAGCCTGCCCCGCTAATTAGCCAGACAAGCGAACATGTGCACCACTCCGGCCTACTGTCAATATGATTTGCCTCTAATAGCCAAGAAAACGCGGCCAACAAATACGCAAAAGCGGTTTTCCAGTGGGTTGCTGCCAAACGCCTCCGGCGACACTTCATAGACGATCGCGGACCGCCGATCGATGGCTGGCCACCAAATTTAGGTGACCAAAGTTCTCCGGCGACCTTCCTCTCCGCCCGGTTCCTAGTGCGGAGGGAGGACCTTCGAGAGGCACCGCTCCGCCTGATGAGCCGGGCGGCCACTTGTTTCAGTGGCGGTGCTGGTGCGTAAATCATGCCAAGCGGAGTAGAGCACTTTAATGAACTGGGCACAAGCTCGGACGGTTGGCTGCTACAATTGCACTTGCCACGGCCCCTGGCCACCCGAATGGGCCGAAATGTCTTTTAAATGGACACTGCACGCCCGTCTACCTGACGACCAGGACCGTAGCCGCAGCCGCAGCCGCAACAGCAACGGCATAAATAAATTAATAATAAATTGCAAAGTTTAAAAATGACGATATATCATTTGTCGCAGCATGTGTCACACACTTGTGCTGGACGGCTGTCGGGGCGGCGGTCAGGCGGTTCGGGTCTGCGGCCACCTTGGACGGCCAAAGCTGCCTAGACTTTTGACGGTTTTTGCATTCGCCTGGCCGCGAGCTCGGGACTCAAAAGTGCGAACGATTCAATTAATCTTGACACTATTTATTATTATTATAGCTCGCCGGACTCTCTTCTCCCACCGACGGCCGACGGGTCTGCCCATGTAGATGTAACATTAATTAGTGCAAGTAGAGCCTCGGCTATCCGTCCGGCTGTCCCTGGCTCTGCTCTGGCATTATCATATTTATTAAGCACCCTGGCATCGATTCAAGTCCAGGCTAAGACGGCTAGTCGGACTGATCCGTAGTGCCCGCTGCTCTGCGCTCTCACTGTCCTTGGTTGGTTGCGGCCCTGGCCAGCGGGCTGTCGGTTTGGCGGCTGACTACCCGCGGCTATCACAACAACGAAAATTGATTGCTTCTGTTGTTGTGCCTGGCTTTGATCGTGTTAAGATAGGCCAGTTTGGGCTCCAGTCGCAGTTCTGCCAGAGCCGCAATCTCGCGGCGGACGCGGTCCCTGCGTTCGCAACATCAACTTGACTTCTATAGAAAGTTTTATGCATAAGTTAGTCCGGGCAGCGCTATGGGCGTCGTAAATATTTTTTAGTGCTTCCTTTCAGCCTCTTGGAGGTGCACGCATTTTTCCAGCACACGGGCCGCGGTAACTATTTTTGTGACAGACCATAAATCAAAAATCATATGCGCTCTTGTAGCTTTTCAATATCCCTGATAGCCTGTTTTGCTCTACGGCCCTAGCGGGCTGGGGTGGGGGCTGTCTTCCCATCTTGCAGGTGTCTGGATGTCTCTGGGATTGTAAATTAAGTCCCCCTCCTTGACTATGAGTGACAGTCGGTCGGACGGCTGGACAGGCGACTATGTTCCTCAATAATTTAACTGCCTTTATTAGCCTTACTTTTAATTTCGGCCCCAGTTGAGTGTTCTGTGCCACCAGGGTGGTCGGCCAGAGACAATGGAATATTTCATTAGTCAGAGAGCATCGCATGGAGGAATGAAAAGCACCGAAAAGGATTGTAGGAAGGAAACCATGCAATTCCTCCACAGTTTTGCTGGTTCGAAGCGTTGAAACAAAAATAATTGAAATCTGAAATTAAAAGGGCGAGGAGATCACCGTGAGGGAGAGAAAACTATAATTGCAAATACATATTTTTAGGGCTTAAAATTTCAAAGTAAATATAGTCTAAAGAAATGATTTAAAAGAGTTAGACTAAATAAATTTTACGTAGGTACAAGCTACGTCGGTATAGTTTGTCTTACTTTGGAGCTAAAGAGGATCCCCAAATAAATACAGCTTATAGAAATTTAATTGTTAGACATTCAAGTCTTTTTCATAAACAAGTGATTCAAAAGCAATCAACCTTTAATTTAAAGCCAAGGAAATTCAGGCGTATCTGCTCTTAAGATCCATTTTGAATTTTACCAAAAGAAAGGTTATAATCGCATTTCCAACCGAATATTCTCTGATAGTTCTTCGTTCAGCGACGGATTTCATTGAGGCCAGGTTTCCTCAACCACTCAGAAGTCTATGCTATTCACGTTCACGCCCCAGCCCCGATAATCTCAGTTAAGAGATCTGTGGGATCTGGGATAATAAATCTGATTAGGGAATCTACTAGTTTTTCGTGCGTTTTCAAGTCCAAGAAGCAAAAGCGATCGAGACGCAAACAAACTCGAGCTCACGTATTCGGAGCAGACAATTGCTTCATTCATTCCTTAGTTCATCGGTGCTGACCCAGTCGAGCGATCTTCTAATCTGTGGATGTCCACAGAGTCATTAAATGTTTATTGCAGTTCCGAGAACTTTACTCAGTCGAAGTGTTTCGGGGAAGGGAAGCGCTGTTCCTGGCCGATCTGCTGGAGAAGCGGCGGGCATATTAATTGCTCTCAAAGGCGAAAGGGCCCGAAATCGGGTCCGATTGGGACTGCGCTTTATGGGTTGATTGTAATGAATTTAAATTATGACAGCTGCAGTTCGACAGAGTTGAGCATCAAATATTTTATGGCCTTTAAATGTGGAAATAAATTCGACTTAAAACGCCAGAAAGCAGGGCCTGGGCGGGTGTTCCAGTTTCCCCACAACAGCCAGCCCAAAATGACGCCAACGGAAATGCAAAGAAAACTCTGAAAATCCATTAAATTGTGTGATTTGCTTTGTGCAACAGTCAAACGCCTTTCTGCCCCCGCCCCTCGCTTTGAGGTATTTTATGATGATGCCAGCGAGGCAGCTCCAAGCTAATCCTTTAAGTTATTGACGCGGTCAACGCATTGATGAAATTTTATTTATTTATTCCAGCCAGCAACCCTTTGTCGAAGTCTCCGTCACCATCACCGCCGCCTTCACCGAACCCAGCCGTCTCCTAATCCCGCAGGAACTGGCGTGATCGAGACTCATTGTTGTATGATTGCAATGCTTGGGGATTTGTTTGGCCTGATCGTCCGGCAACGATCGAACCCAGACTCGTCCCTGCTACACATATAACACAGTGTTATTTTTGACACTTTTATTGGCCGGCAGACATGGCAGCGGCTGATTCGCGCTCACAAAAGAATTCCAAATTAACCAAATGGACAAGGCGACTTCAATGGGCTTGGGGAATTGCCTGACGACGCTCTTCCTGCCTGGCAGCCACTTAAAGGTGGTAATTAAATTGGGGCCCGCTCTCTGGCTCCATTGTTCGCTCGGCCCAGGCCTTGTTACGGTTCAATTTGAGTGATTTAAGGAAACCCCCAGTCACCACATCTAGCCTATCGTTTGGCGGCGACTTCAAACCCCCGACTACTTGCCGGTCTATCGGTTAGATCATCGCCACGCAGGGGCATCAAGCTATCGGTCCTGGCCCTGAATAGCAAATTAACACCTCAAGCAGACGGCCAGAGTCACGTCCAGCCCGCTGACAGCTCCACGTCGGGGCGCACAATTTGGCGCTAAGCTAAGGCTCGCTTGCATGCGGCAAATTGCTCGAGTCCGAGATCACGGATTTTCAGATGGACGATCAGCGAGGCCTTCTCGCACCTGCAGGCGATTGAGTGACATATCCTGGGGCTCACCGAAATTCGTAATAAATCCATCAAAATTTCCACATTTCACATGCTTATCATGGCCGATCCATCCGTCAGTCGGTGCGAACCGATGCGTCCCATAATTTTGAGAGCCTTTGGCACACGCAGGCGGTTGCCGGTTTTCCAGGGCTCAGTTTCCTAATAATTTGATTTTATCTCGTCACTAATGTAATAATTATTTCACGGACGGGAAAATACACCGAGCCCTGGAATATTCTGCGTATCATTATAGATAATTTCTTCATTAGAAGCGGAGCGAGAGACCAAGAACGCTTGAGTCGCTGGCCACTCGTCAGTAACTTGTCAGAATTTGTGACAAGTTGTTATCGGAGTTCCCAGATCTTGAAATGCATTCGTGTGTCGACATTTGACGGTTAAGGGTTTTCCCTGGAATTCTAATTGCGAGTGACGTGAAATTTGGAAACTTTGGCTGTCAATACGATTAAAGTGTGAGCGCATACTCGGCAGATTAAAACGGCAAAAAGACAGCAACTAAGCCTGCCAACAGAAAATTCCAGCGAAACTTTGCTTAAATCTGAAAACATGATGAAAATGCGCATAGTTTTAAGAGCATTAAAATGCGGCTTATCACCGCGCGCCGAGGACAAAGGCGACCGCCACTGACGGCCACGACGTCGGCGACGGGGACGGGGACGGGGACGGCAACCTGTTCTAATCTGATGCCAGCTCGGTTGCACATGAAAGGATTTGCCCAGCGCAGTCGCTGACAAAAGCACATTAAGGGATAAGCCAGGCCCTGGAGAGGGGCGACCGCTGGCCAGCCGGGTTTTTCCATTTGTCCGCACTTTCTGCCGCGAAAATTGTTCCATTGATCTCATCTGTGTGTGCGGTTTATAATAATACCATTAGCGCTTAGCGTGACAGGCACTTTTGCGTGGGTCCTCCTCGTCTTCGTCCGCCGGGTGATTATCGATCAAACCCGCAAAATGGCAGTCAGGTAGCCCGACCCGACCCGTGCCCCGGTTCGTACCTGTGGGCGGCCGTGTTTCGTGTTAGATGTTTTGACAAGTGTCTGCCCGTCCCTCGTAGGCGGCATGGCCGATGCTTTCTTATTACGGGGCCTGCTGCAAATGCATCCGAACAGAGTCGAGCGGGTCGCGCGGTTACGGGCTCTAGGCGCGGTTATATAACAACAATTAGCCTAAGCAAACTCAGCGCGGTGCTTTGCTACCTCAATTAGTGGCCTCGCCGAGGTTTGCCTTACCAATTTACGCACCAGGCCTCTGCATCGGAGCCTGGAGCTTTGTGCACTTCAAAGAGTTTGGTTCTCAATTATGGAACTCCCCAAGTTCTTCCGTTGGGAGTATGCGTCCTTTGGAAGCTTCGATCAGGGATACTTTGTTAATTATAAAGATTGCTTTTACATGTAAGTCTCCGATAATACATTTGCTTGGAACCGTACAGAACCTGTCGGAGCCCTGTGGGAGCCCTCAGAAGGAGAGTATTCGTGAGTCGGGGGACTTAAGACTTGCTGGATTTTTCAGGTTTCGCTCGAGTTGCTGCATTTGCCATGCGTACTAATTGTTTTCTAGGGCGTTTGACGCTCCTCTTTCGGGGTCGCAGTCGGAAACGGCTGGAGATCTTTCAGTAATTGTTCATTTAATTTGTTAATTATTTTCGGTAAGTGTAACTAATGCCGTTCATTTGTGGTTGGCCTTTGTCCGACTCGCCCGGCCACGGCCAGCGTGCGTGTGAGTGAGAAGTTTTTGTGGTTTGAGGAAAGAAACTTCTGCGTGGGCCAGACAATAGCCACCTGTGCCGCCCGGCCGCTTGTAATTGCCACATTTTGTGGCATGTAACAATTTAATTGTGCTAATCAAAATTTTGTTGCGTGGCTCCCACACTCAGCCCGCGTCCCAATGAAAACATTAAGTTTAGTCACATTCTAAAATGCAGCCCGCCGTCTAAAGAGTCTCGGCGGTGCAATTACCCCGAAATCGCAGCCACTCTCTGCCCGCGAACGTGATTAAGACCCACGCAGTCAGCCGGACTCGACCGACCGCGCGAGCGGGCATCTTGCCCAATTCCCAGGAAAGCACAAATATAAACTGAAATCTCAGCGCAGGCAGGAGCGGCCCCGGAGATAAAGTCATAAATAAAAGTGGAAGTGTGACCCAGCCGGCCGGGGGCATCCTTTGTCACTGGAACGGACCCGTATTCTGAAATGGGTTAGTGGCCGAGAAATTTTATTGAACGCTACGCAATTACAGGAAACAATCCGACGGCCAAGTGCAGGGGAGAAATTAAGAAACTCCCTCCCCGTCAACGTCTCCCCCGTCCATCGCTTGTCGAGATCACACCCAGCAGATAGACGAGGATGGCCAGCAGCCGTCCTCGGACTGGACCAGGTCACGTATAAGCCCGGCCGGATGTCGAAGCGTGAATGTCACGTAGCCAGTGTTGCGGGTCCAACCGCCTAATGTAAATAAAGGAGAGGGCCCTGGACATTCACACGGCCCAGTCAACAACCCGAAAATATTCTTTATGTATCAACGATAATTTATGTGCGTGCTGACATGCAGCGCCCTCCCCCCAGCCCCACGGGTGGGGTCGTGGAAGTCATCGTCTGCGACACGGTAGTCTCTTGTTCCCTTTCTTAACAATTTAATGGTATAAACATTATGATTATTGGAACAGCAGCGACAGGGACGCCGGGAACGGCGACAACCTGATCAGGTCCCGCAGTCGCCTTATCAGCCGGCAGGGGAGCAGAGCAGCTTCCAGATTCCGGGTACCGATGATGAGGCGGAAGGCACGCGTGAGCGATTCTTTCTGCGAGATAAACTACCCACATTCGATGATGGACAGCGGCGGCAGGCAGCTCTGGCCGGGGTCGTGGCCAATGTACCAAAAACGGTTAAGTGAAAAGCATTGCGTTGAAATATTTATTGAAGTGTGTGTGTGTGTACGTCTGATGCAGAAGAAATTATTATGCGTAACACGTTTGGTTTGTTGGCTTTTTCGGTGCGCCACTGCGGGCCCCAGTTGCCGTCGCCGTCGCTGGTGCCGTTGCCGTTGCCGTCGACGACGCCGCGGCCCACAGCGGGCGGTCAAAAATGTTAACAAGCGCAATTTAAACGCCTCATGGACGCGGCGAACTCGTCCGGTCATTTGGCCATCACTCCGCCGGCGGACTGGGGGGCTCTTGTGCTTTTCTGAGCAATTGATTTCTGATGGCTGATAAATTTAGGTATGAATACTTAACTGGCGGCCATGGACGACAGTCGCGCAGCATCGCCGCGGCGGTCTGTGGGTATGGCTAGAAATCATTTTCGATTCATTTTACTTATGCCAAACCAACTGAGAACAATGGCCGGATCAGTATCAGATGGGTTTTTAATTAATTTCCCATTGCTGGTCATCGGTCAAAAAAAATATAAGATTTTTTTTCACGACCGCAGCCGCAATAGCTGTTGCTCTCCGTAGAATCGTGCTGGGAAAACCCTTGAACGGTTTCCGAAAGCGGAACCATTAGTATCGCTGGCTAAATCAAGCTTCTTGCAAGTAAGCCATCTAACAAATCAGATAACCAGCCTTTATGCCTTACAGGGAAACCATATCAGCTGTGAATAAAGCGTTCGAAGGGACATAGAAATTCTCTCTTCTCGTTTTCTCTGTAATATTGTAGTAGAGTCTTGATAATATCAATATTACATACTATCATTCATTGACATGGATTTGCACGAATTCTCTCTCTTCCATAACCGACATTTTGCCGTACAAATTAATTTTCCCATTGGGCTCTCATTTATTTATAAAGATGTTGAGGCAGTTGAATTTGAGCGGAAATGGTTAATCAGTGAGCCTTAATACATTTTTGTAGGAATAGTGAATTACCATCGTAAAGAGATTCTAACTTCGGAAGGAAGCGGAACGAACGGCTTTCGATCGGATTCCTGCCGCTTTGACAACCAAGGCAGACTTCGGGGGAATATTTTTCTATATAAAAGAAAGATTCTGGCTGGACAGATGAACAAACGACCAGTGCATTCTTCAATTGTTCTGCTGTGATTGGTGACTGCGACTGACTGAGGCTTTGGGGAATTGCGTGAATCTTAGCAAGCTGCTTTTGTGGGATGTGAAATGCTGGAGATAAATCTATCCCCCATTGTCAACTGAATGTCTTTGGCGAGTGCTCGTGACCCAAGTGTTTTGGGAACTAAAAGCAGATATCACTCATCTGTTAACACGCGCATCAGAAGAGCGGCACGCACCTAATCAATATGCTCGTCATTTGTGCGTCGAGTTACAGTTTCCTTTTAGCCAAGTACGTGTCAACAGGGTTGGCCGACCCGTTCCACAGCCACTTACCACCGAAATATGTTGCCTTTCGGGGTCCCTCAGTTCTTTAGTGCTTGGCCAAGAGGCAGTTCTGTTTTCGGTCTTTTATATTTTGTACATTAAAATTTGATAAGCTTTAAATAATTTCAAGTTCTTCGGGCACCTGGAGACGTCGGGCGCAGTGGGCCTACTCAATTTATGTCCACGACCTTCAATAGCAACGAGGCCCATTCGCATAATAGCCAACAATCTGAGATGGGCACACGCAGCGCCATCAAACAAATTGCCATGGTGAGAGAACGTGTACATTGAATTTTGATATGTTGCAGGACGAGCAGAGTACACCCCCACACACAAGGAGCCAGGGAAGATTAATTGATACATGTCCATTTATGTTGACAACCTGGAGGAAATCCTGCCAGCCCCAACGACCGCCACAAAAGGTATGGCCAGAAATAAATGATGTACAATTCGGCCAGGACACTTTTATCGCACCGAGTTGATAATAAACAATGCGACAATCCCCACAAAAGAAGCCCCAGAGAGTCCATCAATCCGAATGGCATGGGGCGGCTGCTAGGTGTCAGCCCCAACCGAATTCATCTTTAAGTGCGGCCTCGAAGGCTGAAGGACTCGAAATTAATGCACAGATTGCGCTCTCGCCCGCTCTCCGTCTTTACAGTTTAATTACAAAACGCCAGTATGTCAATGGAGCGTGGGCTGCTGGTCAGCTGGCCAGAGCGGCTGACATATTTGCGGCGTTCAATCAAAAGCCTGTCACGGCGACCGCGGAGTGCGCAGAAAAGTTGTCAGGATGCCCAAATGAAAAACCAACGCTCCACTCCCACACGCCGCCCACTTAATTAGTGCCAAGCTCATTGTTGGTTGGCTGGTCGACTGGTCGGCGCGCGGCAGCTGCCGACGGCTGGTGGAGGTCTGCTTCGGTTGACCGCTTGATTGTTTTTGGGGTTTGACCCATTTTGCGGGATAACTCGCGCTATTTGCATAGAGGGACATCAGCCCGACTGAGCCCTTCTCCATCCGACATTGTGTGGGCCTGTGTGTGTGAGACAAACAAGTGGTAAATACTACATGACTCGTGTTATCGAGTGCAACCCTGAGCCGGAGTGTTTGCGTTGCTGCAGCGTTGACAGCTGTAATTTCTATGCAGCTTTTGTAGCATTTTCAATGGCCAGCGCATTCGTACTAACGTGGGCCGTGGAGGTTGGGTCAGGGGGGCGGAGAAGAGTGGATTGTCATGCATCTCTTGACTCATAATTTAATTAATTAATTTGAAGTGCTGATGGCCTGGCCCGGGGTAGTCAAGTGACCGTTCTTGCCGCTGTCCCTCCTATGCCGGTTAAGTGTGAGCCCGGCTGGTCTATAATTACGCCCTGTTGATTTACAACAACAAAAACATCGGCAGCAACTAAGTCGCCTAACGAGCTGACAATTCTGCAACTGCCTCGAATCCGGGCCTCAGCCCAGGCCCAGTCCGAGTCCAAGCCCAAGCACAGCAGCTTTTATTACATCTCCTGCAATTGAAAATGTCAAAAAGTTGCAGGGAGCATCCCAAGCCCCGGACGAACTCCTATTCGAGCCGACACCAGAGGCAGTGGCAGCGGCAGTAGCAGCGGCATCAACAACCGGAAGCAGAGCGGCTGCGCTCAATTTTCCAGTGCCGGACGGTGAATGGGATTCTAATCAAATGCGAATAAAATGATCGACTTAAAGAATATTTCGACGTTCTACATTCTAAGAATCCTTTAGTTATACATTTTATTTAAATGCCGCAAACCAAAGGAACGCTGGCTGCAAACCACTATAAACATTGAATATTCTAAGGCTGAATGCGTTCAGTCAGCTGTTTGTGCGCTAAATTGCTTCAATGCAACCCTGCAGCTATAATGCGAAAAGCCAAAAACAATCAATTTAACAATATCTTATATCCTGATCGAATCTTACTAAACAAAACTAAGCCACATAAACTACAGAATTGAACTTATTTCAAAGGAAACTTTCACATGAAGAACTGTATTGTTTTTTTCTTAATAAATTTGAATTAGTATTTTATTTACCATTTTTTTTAATTCTCTGCATTTTCGAGAAGCAGTGAAGTTATCGTCGATTGAGCTCTTTAATCTTAAGGGAGACTTCAAACGTCGATAGATTAACTGACTTGTCATCTATAAAGCCCACTGTGCGGCAACGTCGACGTCTACGCTTGCGTCAGTAATTCGCTTCGGCATTGCACCTCTGAAACGCACAATTATCGGGCACCGCTTCGCGCGCCAGCCAACGCACCGCCCGCCTCGAATTGGCAATTTCACTTGAGCGGAGGGGGACTGGCAATTGGTAACCAGCAGAGGCCAATGCAGAGGGAGCGTCGAGCTGTCGCCGCTGGAGACGTCGACAAGTCAATACGTTGATTTAGAGCACGGAAACGATGAAATAGCCGAGAGCGAGCGCGGGTGCGGGTGCTGTCAGCGGAGCCGGGAAATTCGAGCTTCAGCTGTGGCTTCATAAAAAACGCATTAATTCTAATTGGCAGCAATTGCATTGAACACCCGGTGAGCGTTTAGTTAGTTGCTGTCTCCTCAGTCTAGACAGCACTCATCCCCTACACAGCAGACCCCCGCCATAAACGGGTGAGCAGCCTCATCAGCGGCAGTGTGAGAAAGTTGGCGGGTCGACGCGTCGGCGGCTTCGCTGCGGCAAAGTTCAAAAGGTGAAACGGAAACTTCGGGTAGCACTGGAAATTTTGCGGCAATTCGACCGACAATGGATTTTCCTTATATTTGGGTGTTTGTCCACTCATTTCTCGCCGGGGTGCTAATTGTCTTTGTTTCGGAACCGAATGCGTGCCCGAGTTGAAAATCGGATGAGCAAACAAATCAGTGGGTGACTGAGGAGTGGAAGGCGCACGCACGGGCCTTAAAATATCAACCGCAAAATGACAAAGAGTTGGACGTTTTAAGAGGCCACATTTTGGCATTGTCGGCATCTCCGCCCCGCATGGTGGGCATTAAAATTTCAACTTTTCTCAAGCAATCTCCATGGCATCCAATAATTAATTGCTTCATTACCGCCAACTGGCAATGGCTGAGAGTTCGCAGGGCACCCACAAAGCATCCAGTAATATGCATTTTCAACTTAAAGAGTCGGCGGCAGCTAATGGGGAACGCCGCCGTCGCCGTCGCCACCACCGCCTCACTCTGATGGACGGGCGAACAATGAAAGTTTGACAGCGTCGGCTAATTGAATTGTCTTTTTTACGAAGCACCCGCCACCGCCACGGTCACAAGAGCAACTTGGAAATTTATCGAGAAAATAAAAAATTCGACCGCAAACAAAAACCACAAGAAAGTTTACGGCCGGGAACTTCGACCGCCGCGGTCCCTTGCTTGTATTCCCAAAAATCGCTGGCGTTGTTCGCTTTGTTTTCTGGCAACCGCCCGGGAATAGTTTTGAAAATGTTTTCAAATTATTTTAATGCCCGCCGATGATGAACTGAACTGAATGTCCGCCTCCCCCTGCCAACAGTGTCAAAAGTTAAATGATGATGAGTCGCTCAGTCTGGCAGGCTGTCTAAGTCTTTAGGTTCCCGTTAAGTAGGCTGTGGCATGTTCGCGCTGGAAGCAGCTGTCGGCAGAAAAGTGACAGCGCCTGCTTGCAATTTCCGCGGATGGGCGACTAATAAAAATTGGCTGCCACTTCAGCCGAGGGTCGATATACCCCGCCCACCCAGAAGGTTTCCTTAGAAGCTTTCCAGGTGTTCAGCTCGGCCGATCTTTCCACAAAATCTGGGACAGCTAAACGGCTGATTTGCCTATCAAGAAACCAACAGTTGCGGCCACAAACCCAACCTCAAATTTGAGTACTTCCATGTCCACATGTGAGAACCGTGATGGCAATCGTAGGGATCAACACCTACAACCGGCGGTGCACTACGCATAATCCGCACATGTTGTAAGCGGAGAGCGGAGGACCTTCAGTAACCAGGAAGACGCTGAATACCTGAATGCCTGTCAGTATCGTCGCGGATCGATCTGCATCTTGATAGCGGTACACATGTCGCCGGGCTGGATTGCGTTGTTTGCGGGCTGACAATGGGCTGCTGTGGGAAGGACATCGGCTCACACACGCACACGCACACATGGCGTGCTCACAATAGACTTCGAGCTAGGGGAAGGCAGATCGGTCTATGAAAAGAGTTGATAAGGCGGGCGGGATTCGGGGCAGGAAGCAAGGCCAGCTGCTGTTTTTATGGCGGCCGCGGAGAGCTTCCAGTTGCTGCCAAAATCTGTCTGGCCTTCAGCTCTTGGCCTTGGTCGAGGTGTGAATAGTGCAGTTCAGCGCGGCGAATCGGCTGCCCTGTAATTAGGGAGACCGCCAGTGGTGGCGTTGACGGGCTTTCGAAAGAAGCGCTCGGCAGGTGTCAAAATAATTAGGCGCCTACTTAGTGTCCACTTGGTTTGGGCCGAGCTTTCGTCTGGCAATTCCGCTGCTCTCGGCCAATTGATGGTAATTATCGTCAACACCTTGCAGTCAAGGTGTCAAAATGTGCGCAGGGCATCGTTCAAAATGGCAAGAGGCACTAAAAAGCAGCTCGTCCGGCTTTCCAGCAGAAAACTGTCCGGCTGCCCAGGGTGGGAAGTTTAATTGGGTGCGTCGGCTGGCTCGCCAGTTTGTCAGTCAAAGTCAACGAAATGCAGTCGCTCACTCGAAATATCGTAATTTTTGGCGAGTGTGAAGTTGATCCGGGCTCACACTCATTAATCATTTGGCGGTTAACAAGCCAGTTGATGGAAGGTGTCGGCCGACCGGACTGCCTAATGGGCAGTCGGCCGGCAGGGTCCCCCTGCATGAAATCGCCGGCTTAATGGCAGTATTTTCGTCGGACTCGAATTTCATCATCAACCCAACCAGCCGCCATATGCCCGAGAGCTTAAATTCCCAAATTGGCCGGTCAAAGTGCAGGCCGTCGTCTATGCGATTCCATGTGATTTTCGTGTCCCAAGCAACCCATGAATTTAACGTCCGCTCAGGACTTTAATCTGACTCAACTATTATGTCATTGGCATACCTTCTGAGCAGTCAGCAATATTCGTTCTCTTAAAAAAATATAAAAATTCAAAATGTCTGATGGTAAAGTTAAGAAGGCGAAGTCCCGTTCCATCCGTGCTGGTCTTCAGTTCCCTGTTGGCCGTATTCACCGATTCCTTCGCAAGGGCCGCTATGCTAAGCGTGTCACACTCGGAGCTGCTATATTTACAGCTGCTACCATAGAATACCTGGCCGCTGAAGTCCTCGAGCTTTCTGCGAACGCCGCCCGTGACAACAAGAAGATGAGAATCAATCCCCGTCATGTGCAATTGGCCATCCGCAATGACGACGAGCTGGATAAGCTGCTCTCGAATGTTACAATTGCCCAGGGTGGTGTTCTGCCTAACATCCAGGGGGGGCTGCTGCCCAAGAGGACCGAGAGGGACCCTGATTTCATTTGAGCTGCAAAACGAAAACAATTGTAGAAATCCGATAAACCAAATCGGCGGAAATTTTAAGATTTGAAAAATAGTTTTTTTTATTATTTAAAATATATTTATTTTCTTAATTATTGTTTGGAATTGTATATCCTCTTATCCTTTTTAAATTGTTCGGCGGGTAGGCGAATGCGGTGGTTCAGCCTCAATTAAAGCTTCGTTCGGTTTTGATTCACTCCTACCCCCCCAAAAAGAACAATGTACAGGATGGAACGTTAGAAGTTCTCCGCATTTTTGATACTCTACAATCAAATCCCATTTGTTTGTAATTCCTGCGTATTGGACACTCACACCCGTCTTTTGGTTGTCAAAAATAAATGTATGTACATATATGTATGTAATGTATAAGAAAGAAAAGATTGATCAGATGAATTGAAGGTTCAACTTTGGTTCTTTTTGCATCATAGAAAAACTCGAGTCAAAATCACCATCAAAACCACAGATTAGTCGGGGAGAGAGGCAATTTAAAAAAAAAACATATACAAAACATGCGTCATTTCGATATTCATCGATTTACTTTAAGCAAAAGTAGTACAGACTGGAAAAGTGGATTCGGTTGTTCCTGTTAAGAATATTTAATCCGAAGTTCAATTTTTAAAATGCGATTTTAATTTAACTAAAATTCTGTGTTGCCAGTTGCAATCGATAATTTTGAAATTTAAAAGGTCAGTTCTTTGAGGAGGCAACTTAAGGATAACACGTTGGTCCTTCTCAACGGATTCTCGCTACTCTCGACTTAAACGAGAAATGATTATTCGCGAACGAAGGTTCGAAACTAACTGCCGGGCAGTCGGGGGGCAGCCAACTCGCCAGCAGGATGATTAATGATGGCAGTCACACCTACCAGGCTGAAGTGCAGAAGTGCCAAAAATTCCACCTGCAAAAGACATTCGAATCTGCAAGTCAGCCACCAGAGCAACCAATCGGGGCCACCGTCCGCCAATGAACTTGGATCAATTGATCGCCTCACGCCGATGACGCGGTGGCGGCGGAGGCGATGCTCGAGCCCAACAGGAAGCCATAAATAAACGCAAGACAACGCGTAGAGCCAGGCGTAGAGAAGCAGCCCAACATATCATTTTAAACAATTTTCTAAATGCATTGGCCGCTATGAACCGCTGGAGGTGGGGCAGCAGGGTCGCTTTCGAGGCGTCGGCGGCTGCAGGTGCAGCTCCGGGTTTTTGGCCGGACTTAGGCGGCTTGGTGTGCTGCTGATTGGCCGCCACTTAACGCTGCGTGAGTTGGCAGCTCCCAGACTCGACCCGGTCGGTAATGGCAACAGTTTTTCTAGGCGTTAACAGTAATTCCCTGGGCCGGCCGGTCGTCCGACCTTGGCAACGGCAACGAAACAAACTCAGCGGGACTTGGCACCTTGAGCAGCAGCAACTTTCATTTTGTGAACCTTCCGCCGCTGCGTGCGGCGTGTGAGTAAGCCAAAAAAGTGTTTTTAAATGATGGGTTCGGTTTTGTTAATTAAAAAGGTTCAATTTGCGGCAACACATGTTTGTCTGGACTTTGAGTTTGGCGCCTCGCGCGCCTTAATGACGGTTCCGCCGCATATCCTTGCCCAGTCCGACACCTTGGTTGCGGTTCGGCTGTGATACGGCGCCGCCGGGCAATTAATGTCTTGTTATAAATGGTAATATGCATTTATGGAGCTGAGGATGCAACGCAATCGCTGTCTTGTCATTTCGCCTGGCAATCAGTGGAAACTGCAGGTGAAACTCATGGGAAACTTTTTCGTCTCGTTAGGACCAAAACTCATCATCACCACGGTAATAAACTGTATTAGCCCCAAGCTTTCCCATTCCCAAGTCGGCCGGCTCTGCCTGGGCAATCAATTCATTTCCAGCATTCTTTTCTTTTTGTGAAATTGTATTTGTTTGTGGTTGACAAGCCCGAGTTGTCGTTACATCACAACACGCCCCCCCGAATATTTCCAGTTAATCATGGGCAGGTCGTTGGCGGGTCCTTCTTGGCCTGTGGCCCAAAATTCCACGAATACCGAAGCGACTCTGGCCATGGAAACCCAATGTCAACACGAGGCATGAGTGAAGAAAAAATACATAAAACTTACATAATAATTGATGGCAGGGGACAGGCAAACATGTCCCTGGTCGGTTGCCCAGGCGCTTGGCCAGAACACAAAGACCCACAAATAGAAAGAAAAGCATCTAATGATCGATATCTGCCAGAACAAAGACCCAACGACTCGGCCTGGCGGTTGGTCGCACGCATGAACGTGAGCGGGTCGAACTGGGCTCGGCCTCCCGGTTGACAAAGCCGCGTTGACAATGCAGCGAAGGACGAGGACGACGCGCCGACGATTTGAGACCCACACGCTGATGGGAATCTACGAACTCACGTAAAGAATCAAGCAAGAGCAGAGCAATTTGTGGTTATCTGTCGAGGGACAGGTAGGGCCGGGCCGAAGGCGCTGTGATTAAGATCACCAGCCCGGTTCTCTATGTCATCTTTCCCATTTCATTATTATGCCTCGACCATTTTCGTTATTTTTCGCTTTGTCTTCCCGGTCGTTGTCTCCGACGTGGTTAGACTTTAAGAAATCGCTCTCTGATCGCAGAGATCACCTGGGCCTGGCTTAAATCTGTCTGGGGGTAAGGGCGTGGTAAATATCAATTTTCGCAGACATCTTTTTAGCCGTATCGGTGTCATCAGTTTAAGTGCTCTGGCGAACTTTTCGGCCGGCACATCTCGACCAGCGGATCTCTGTGATTTGCTGGCAGCTGGCTGGGTCCTGATCCGGCATTGACGGGCTGGCAAGCTTGGTAAAACAGGATGTTTTTGGGTAAAATGATACGACTAACTCGGTTAGTTAACTGAAAGTTTCGTGTGGCATGCAACACGTGCCCCTGAAGAACTATGGGAGGAAATGCCTCCCCCAGCAAATACCTGCACGAGATGGCCTGTCGACCGGCGCTTACGCAAAGGACGCTGTGGGCCCCCAGGCAGCTCAGCCGGCAATGCCAGTTGGCCCCCGAACTGTCGTCAATAATAAATAAATATGTGTCTGGGTCTCTAAGTCGATGCGAGGGAATGGGGTTGGTCAACAATGCGAGCTGACGGGATAAATAAACAAACAGGCAGCTCGACCAAGCAAACAGATAGAATGGCACGCAGAAGCCAGCCAGGTACGAACAAAGGGACAAAACTGAAAGACGAAGAAGAAACAAAAAAAAAAAAAACAAAAACAAAACTATAACTCTTACGTATTTTCCGGGGCCCGCATTGCTGGCCAAACAAAGTAAAGTGAAATGGAATAGAATTTTTTATTGCATAACCGCTTTGTGGCGGGCAGGGAGGTCCTTCGGCCGTAATAGGGACGTCAGCATACCCCTCAGCTGGACATGCCACTTGCGTACTAATGATGACACACACTTCCCATCTTGATCTCTAGCAGGACATCGACTGCGGCTCCGTCTCCGTCTCCGGCTCGGCCTGCATTTCGGCCTCGGTGACTCTGTGTCAGACTTGAAGTGGACTCCTGCCTGCCTGGCGCTTGTCAAAATAAATT
This sequence comes from Lissocephala sabroskyi, assembly GCA_037075105.1. NCBI lineage: Eukaryota > Metazoa > Arthropoda > Insecta > Diptera > Drosophilidae > Lissocephala > Lissocephala sabroskyi. The sequence continues at coordinate 33,262 of JBAMCP010000116.1, read as the reverse complement.
GAAGCACATGCTTAGGCGCTCGCAATGCTATTAACATTTTATGTCGAGACTGGTCGACTGGTCAAGGGCCCATAATGCAAGTGGACGACGTCGCCTCCAAAGCCCTGTCCGCGGTCCGGCGCCGGATTCTAGGGGGGCGTAGTTCTAGGCTATCAGCAGTTTATGATCTCGGCTCATGTATCAGATATTTTCCCCACTTGCTTCTTTCTCTTCATAAATTTCCCCCAGGCCTGGCGATGGGAATCTGCGGCAGGGTTGAGGTCGGGCCGCTTGGGCAGGACTAGTTTATGAAAATTGGGCGTACAAATTGCCTACCTGGGAGGACAGCACTCACTACTGTTTGGGTCCTTCGCAGTTACACGCACCTGCCACGTCGTTAATGAAAATGAAAAGGGCAGAAGGCAGAAATGACGATCGGCGATGCAAATGAAACGGAAGAAGCCCAGGAGAAATTTTAGTGTTAATCGAATTTGTTAGCCAACTTTAATTGTGCGTTAAAATTTATCAGCATTAATAAACCGAAAGTTCTCTGGTTTAAGTAAGATTATAAGTTCTTACATTTTAATAATGTACGTCATTGAATGTTGTTAGATAACTGAGAGAACATTGGGTGTTCTTTAAGTCTTTTTAAGTCGTTGAATGAAGTAAAAACTACTAATTTTTAAATACAGAAATTTAATTAAATGGTCCTTTAAGCAAAAGTATGTTTTGTCTGCGATATCTTTCGTTTTTCCTGGGTTCTGCGAGTGCGTTTATTGGGGTTGTCCGTTAGGCTCTGCGGATGTCGAGGCGTCATGTTCGCTAAATTACTCCATCAACATTTGGGAATGTTTAATTTTTGATTGATGACACGCACAAATTTGTCTCTGCCGACAACCGCCCCAAATTATGCATGCAGCGCGTTTAGCATACGAAAACAAACACCCGACGGACCGACGCAGACAGACCAACGCTTGATGAATGAAGCTTATGAGCTGCACATAAAATTAAAACAAAAATTCACTTGACCGAGAAACGCAGCAATTCATTTTTGGGCCCACTACAACGATCTGCCAATGAAGCTGGCGGCTTGGATCCTGCCAGGCAAATATATGATAAATCCCAATTCAATTTCAACCCACGGCCATGAATTTGGTCCGGCAAAAACCGACGGCCGACGTTGACACTGAGGAAAGTGGGGGTTCTTTCAACTGTCAGAATAAAGTTATGACAGATGGCCGAACCGTCGAAGTCCAGCCTGTCAACTGTTTACAACTTTGCCGGCTCTCATAAAATTTTCAAGTTCCATTCATCGCGCTCCGTTTGGAGGTCAGCGACGACCCACGTCTCTGGGTGTTGGCGGTGGTTGTGGTGGTGCCTTTGATTCTCTATTTGAAGCCAACCGACCGGGGAATGTCATCGTGATGGATTAGTTTTAAAATGCCTAGCATTTTTCCACTTAGTTGAGTCGCAGTTCGGTTCTCCCACGCGAAGTTACTTAGGGTTCTTTTTACTTCAAAATATTCAAATTTGGACAAAGTCAAAGAAAATTTGTGCAATTAGATCCCTTAATATTTGTTTTCGAGAAATGGTTTCTATTTTTAAAGAAGAGCTCGTTTTGAGAGACCCAAGTATAGTCAAGGATGTTTTACCCTTATCAGTCCTCAGATAACAAATTTATAAATTGACCCGTTTGCCAGCCTCAAATCACCGATCTCATCCAATTGGAGCCATCGGGGGCGCCCTCTGGCGGAATTCAACTGAACGACAAAGAGAATCCACCTGAAATTCCAACCGACTCGGCCAATTTTTATGGGACCAACTTTATGGCCTCGTGAGGGAATGACTAATCCAGACAATCGCTCACTTGTCGGTGGAAGTGTGTGTGACTGCCAGCCAAATGTCGCATGCCACATGTGCCACATTTTATCACTTCAGTCAGACCGTGTAATTTAACGTAAAATCGCCAAGCATACGCCAAAGATAAACAAACGCTTCTCGCGGCTGAGAAGACACAAGCGTCTGTCTATCCCCCTCTCCGCTGACAATCTATTCGTGGGCTATGGGCACATTGCCCACCAGGAGACACTGAAGACACCCTCAGGCTATTCTAGGGTCCTGGGCCGCTCCAATGGGAAGGGTGGTCGGGTCGACGGACAGAGCCATTGGCTGTGGGCACGGCCATAATTAATACGAAACACTTGCAGCAACAATAACACCAATAACAACAACAACAAGAACAAGAATAAAAACAACAACAATTAGCGGCAGTTGGTGTAAAAACAATGCTAATTAGCCGGCAAATAAAGGACGGCAGAACTAAAGTTTTTCACTTATGAAACCGCCCCGCCCGGATCGCTTTTCGGGGCGTATGCGGCAATTACGGCGGGCGTGCAAAAACGACAAAAAAAATAGAAGTGACCGCAATGGACATTGAATGGTGTCCAGCAACTATTAGGCCCCCAATAGAATTGAGCAATTAGGCGGCCTGTTAATTGGGCGACGCGTAGACGGCAGGTCGAATGGGGGGGTCCTCTCTACCCGCTGACTTCCGGCGAGGGGTTTCCGTCCGCCGACGGACACAAGATTTATGTGCTGCCTTCAATTTTTAATATTTTTCTTTGTGTTCTCTTCGCCAACCGTCCAGAGATATAATTGCGTCCAAAGAGTTGTTAGGTCTTCGGGGGCCCACCGCTGGGGTGTGTCTGCATTTTTATTTGGGGCACTTCAAAGGTTCCGCTCTTGCCTCGACCGCTTCTTCCTCTACGACTAGAAATAATATTTTGTTATTTTTCCATATTTATTTTCTTTATCGTGAGTGACCCGACCCTCCTCTCCACCGCCGCCAGCAGCCACAGCAGCAACACTCACACACATAATTAGTGTAATTAACGCTTTTTGGCTGAGTGCGTGCAGAAAATTGTGTGTGAAAGTGCGTGCAGATGTTGCCGCTGCTCTGCATTTGGTGTGTTGGGTTTGTTTTATTTGTCGCTGTTGTTTTCATTTGTTTGTTGCTGCTCGCTGTTCGTTCAACCGACCCACGGGATCGCCGGCCCTCTCACTCCCTGCTTGAGGGTCATGTAAATTTGCCCAAGCGATTCATTCAGTTGGTTGGAATTCCCCAATGCAAAGTCACAGACATGGCAAAGTTCAGGTTAATAATAAGTTAATATCAAGCTAATTGCAAAAGAGAAGGAGATGGAAAAGAGGAGAGGATGTAGGCTGAGGGATGTAGGTGAGAAATAGAAAAGGGGAAGAATTATTAAACGATTGGATGGTAGAGAGAGAAAAATATAGTTGAATAAAAAATATAGAAAGGGATCAAAATTGCAAATGACATTGAACAAACATTTATAATGAAAAGAGAAAGAAAGATATTGATTAAAAGGAGACAATGAGGACAACAAGGAAAAATCTAGGAAGAGAGAAAAAGAGAGTATAGAAATAAAATTTAATATAAAGAAAGCAATTTTGGTTTCTATCAAATTTATGGTCTGGTATCTGTATATTAAAATTAAGCAATATTCAAGACAATTTTGCCTGTGAGGTCTTATATTTGAAGAATTTCTGGAGTGTTTCTAAATCAGAGTTTCTTTTTAGCAATTAGCTGTTTCCATCTTCGAAAGCAGTTCCTTGAAGTGACGGAAAAAGGAAATTTAAATTTAAAAAAATCAAACCAACGAGCTTAATGGGTCTTTCAGGATTCTCGTTTCTTGTGGGATTCTCTTTTTGGAGATGACAGGCTCTGCTCCTTTAAACTTAAGCTCAAGAAACAAATATATGTGGAAATCCATACACTTGATGCCTATTATACCCTTTGGGGGCAGAGGGTATAAAAATAGCTTTTCCTTTTCTTTGAATGCAAGAAGTCAACAACTCAAACTATTGGCCGCCGCACTCAAGACGACGGTGGCTTGCGAACGACAACAAACCTAATAAAAATCACCACGCACAATTTGTACCCATCAATTTGGCTTCAATGACAGACAAACAGACGGATCGGTCCACCCGTAAGCGCCCAGTTCACTATGGAGAGGGGGTTGAGTTGCCGAGCGGATGACAAATCTCCGCGCATCCCAGCCAAGAAAATGTAATAACAAGAAATCTACTGCCCCCACCACACCAAAGCAAAAAGCAGCTTTATAATGCTCCAAATATTTTTCATCAAGGAAAATTACGGACCAACTACTCGCCAACAACAGCGACGGCCGCGGCAACAGCAACATCGACATGCCTGCCATTTCGAAAGGGGAGGGCGCAGAATCTTTGCCGTGAACAACAAGCAAGTGATGAAATAAATCATTTGAAGCGTCACCCCCGTGATGAGATACTTCTCCCACACACACACACAATGATAGGAATAGGGATTCCCATAACCAGCGCATTGTTGCTGCCGCCATCGCCGTTGTTGCTGCTGCCGGGAATGGCAAGTGCAAGTGTCAATTACATACTGTGTCAAAAATGTCAAACTCTGTGAGTGACTGACTGAGGGGGATGACAGAGGAGGGGTCCGGCGTCGATGTTGCCGCTTCTGGATTTGCACCCCCACGCAGTGGTGGACGCGACGGCAGCAACATCATCGGCGAGTTTGTCCTGTCAGCGTGCTAGCGCCGAGTTTATTACATCAATTTATGCTCCCCGACTCGCCCCCACTGCCAGGCCCACAAAGCATCTCTTCCATCCATCGGCCCCAACCCCGGACCCCCTGATGCTGCCAGCCCTGCTCGGCTGGCATGTATGAGAAATTTGATACAAATGAGTTTTCACACTTTGCCTTCTTCTCTGCCGCAATATCAATGCCGAGCCGCCGTCGCCGTCGCTGCTCCGTGTATCCTTTTCCATCAACGTGTAAATTGTCTGGTGTCAAACTTATGACATTCTTCCCTGATATGGTGATGTGTTGGTCGTGCTGGTGGGGCGATACGGCATTTGAATGCCGCGGCCGAAGATTGCCCGGGAATGGGAATGAGCCTGTTCACCACAAACGACTGCGTTACTGTAAATTAGATTTCGTTTAGTCGCCGTTGTTCCCCAGAAATCCCTCGTCCACCCCCAGCTCAGTTAGCGCCCCGAAAAGTATTAATTGCTGGTCGTTTTTGTGTCTGCTCGGAATCGGAGTGCACTCGCGGCAATTAATTTTTGTCACTTGGCCGCCAGGGACCGCATCTCATATTTAATTACATCTCACAATGGGCCGCCAATTCGGCACTTTCAGCCAGCCTCTTTCCGTTGGCCTCGCTCGGGATCCCGCTTTATTAGTGCGATCGTCGTTGACAGGCGACAGCTGGGCACAGAACTCTTTCGATCGCTTGGCGACAAGTGTACACGGAGGTATTTTCGGAACCAAATAGGCTCCCCCCAGGATGGATTTGAAACACCAAACGGGAGCAGCGGCTACCCAACTCCCCACCTTATGAGTTCACCGCCTGCCTGCAGATAATGACCGGATCCGATGAGTCATTGGACACGCCTCTGCGGACTGTCAGTCTCTGGGGAGCTTCGGTCCACGTCCACCCGCTGGTCCGGTCCGCTGTCTTGGCCTATACACAAATTTCACGCATCAGTTGACGGCGACGTAGTCAGACAGCCCGTAACACACACGCACACACACCTATATTCAAATACTCGAGTCATTCACGTGCAATCAGAACGCCATTAAAGCGGACCTGCAGGCGTTGTTGTTGCTGCTGCTGTTGAGCGCCAAATGGAAATACCTGGAGACGCCCCCGTTGTTTGAGACTTTGAGTGCAAACCGTGCAACTGCCCGTCTGTCTGTTGGCTCCTCTGCCCGCTGAATCGGCTTTAAGGCCGCTAAATGGAGATCGATGGCTGAGCGTGGTCTCATTAATCAAATGACAAGTAAGTATTCGCGAACTGCAGCGCGGGACCATGAATGAATGACAAGCCCAGCCCCCTTGATCCCAGCCAACCTCACCCCGCCATCTCTTCACCAGTAATGGCAATGGAAGGTGCGCGCCTGCGCTTTCCAATTGAATCGAGCGGAAACGAATTGGCACCAGCCAACCAGCACACCAATCAATAATCGGTTTGTCAATGGGGCAGTCGCAGGGAAAAATTGCCATCTTGATAAGTGAATTTCACTTGCAGTTCAGTTCCCGGAGATTTGACTGCGCGCGAATTCGAGTGGCCTAATTAAACTTACCGGCCAACAGCTTTCAATGCCGAGTGTGGCTGCCATCAATGACAAAGCAGGCGAGGGTAGGTCGGCTTGGTGGGGTTTATTAAATGGGCGTTTGTTGCTTATCGAGTGCTGAAATTTACGCGGAATTCGCGCCTCCCCAGGCCGTCGACCGGCCGGTCGGTGACCATCAATTTGGCCAAGTAGCTGCGTTTGGCGGCCCCTACCACTTTTGACACTTGGCAAAGTGCATTTTAATGAATTTCGCCCAGCACCTAGGGCTGCTCCAGCCGCCAATTGAAGCTCCTCTGGCCGCGACCTCAATTGGGCCCGGCTGACAATTAAGATGCACACACAGAGATTGCGGACCTGACCGCCGATCCGGGCCGCCAAACATACGCAGCATTTGGCCGAACTGACAGCCCCCAGAATCGGGCGGATGTGTGGCCAAACATGCAACCCAAGCAAACGGCGAACCTCACTGCAATTCGTGTCGCTGCGCCGGCGCACCTTTCGCCGCCTAGTAAGCGACCCGGCGACTGCTATTTTGGGAGCGAACGATTCTCAATTGTCGCCATGGGAAGTCGTGTAATTTCTGCCTTGACTTTAAGCGGCAGCCTCAGCTTTTGTGAAATTTCACCATTTGTCGTGGGCGTTGCAGTTGCTGTCGATGGTACAGAGGCTTCGACTGGGACTGGTAACTGACTGGATCTTTAATTGATTTGTTGTTGCTCTTGTAATTGCCTGAATGGATGTGACCAAGTGCCCTGCAACTTCCGCACTGGCAATTACAAGTCCAAAATAAGTCTCTTTTGTAAATGAAAACCTATAAAAGAAGCCAATGATTCCCCAATTCCATTTACTTTATTAGATTTACGTTCTCAATAAATATCCACCAGCAACTTTCTTACCAACTCGTACTTTTGGTTTCTGAGCACAATGTAGGAACCCGGCTTAAGTTCCACGGCTGTTCTCAAGTTTTCTTCTTTACTGTTGTAGGCTTAAAGCTTAGGTATATTCGAAATAGATTTCGCAATAACATATTCCAACGTAAGGCGAAACTACTTAAATCCGTTTTCTTTCCTGGTATCAGAGCACCATTAAAATGCCACAGGTATAAACTGATTCACATGCAACAAGCTTTCCAGATTATATCTAACGGACAATTGCATGCCCTTTCCTTGATTGAACCGCAGATTAATCTACACTAAAGCCTAAAGAGACAAGCATTGACGCTTTATTACCCAAGGAATATTTACTGTCCTTGACCTTTTACAAATCGCACAGCTTTCAAATCCCATAAATATCACCCACAATAAAGATAGAGTAATCATTTATTTAAAATATAATAATTATATAATTATATACACCCTTTTGTCTAATTTATAATCACACTATGCGTATCCACCAATCTCGCTTGATGTTGGTCGTAATATGCTATTCAAATTACTCCCACTGACTTAATCTAAATGCTTACGTCTGTCCCAATGGCCCCAATGGCCATCTCGATTTATTGAGAACCGGGGCGACATTTTTCCTTAGCGCAGATCTGAATCCTGAAGGTTTTTTTTTTTATTTTTAATATATTTTTGTATAATTTTGGCAATGGCTCACACCCCGTTGGGCCGACCAGAGATCACGATCAAATCGAAGCTACTCATTTCCCAGAGGACCAAAGACTATATAATTTTGTTATTCCTTTGTTGAATGGTAAATATTAAGATAGCATCAGACTCATGGATATTCACAGTAGCTAATTGTTCGTATGACATTTTAGCTGGCAAGGGAAATCTTAAAAGCTGCGCGAAAATACCTCGTGAACTGCAGAGGCCGCTGTCGTCACATTCCCTGTCGCATATTTTAGTGCAATTTTCCGCTTGCCAGTTGAAAATTTAAAATTATTACCAAATCATTAACTCGACCAGCCGGGCATTTGGAGACTGGACCGGCCGAGCCGCTTTAGTTGTGTAGCTGCCGTTGTAACTCCCCCGCCGCCGACTGGCCTGACCCGTTTCAATTTTTCCGATAATTTATTGGCCCAAAGCTCCAACGACATCAATCACTTTTCCGTACGCTTTTCAATGCTGGCCGCCCCGGCCGTCGACCAATCGACCGTCGCAAGTTTTGTAAATGAAAACAAATGTTAAATTGCCGAAAAGTATGTAAAGTTTTTATTGTTGTTGCTGTAGTTGTCGCTGTTGCCGGTTGCGGCGGTTGTCGCAGCACAAAATCTGCGCATTTATCGTCGCCGTCGTCGTCGCCGTCGTCCAGGTCTACGGGCATTTGTGCTAATGGTTTTTCATTTGATTTCGACATTGTTTGCATTGCGGCAGGCGGCCCCTAAGCGGCACATGTGGCAGTTGGGCCCCAATCCCGGCCGGGTTATTGATGGTCATCCGTTTCGCTTTCAGTGCTGGGCTGTTTAGGGGAGGGCAGAGGCGGTGACAGGGCACCGGCCACGGCTCAAAAGTTGACAGCATAAAGAACCCAAAAGTCAGCGTATGGGCCTCCTCACATTTTCTGATTTGACTTACTCCCCGAACTTGGCGGTGGGGTAAATTTGCATATAGTTTGCTGCTCTTTGTTTCATTTTTTGTTGCATCGCGCTTTTCCCAAAATGGAAGTGGGCCGGCCGGCCGCTCCAGCGGACCCCATGCAAATGAGGGCCTGCCGCCCGTAATAAAGTGATATGCGTGGACTGAAACAATGGAAATATAAAATTAGCATAATAAAAGCCACAGAGCCTCGACTCGAAGAAAGTTCCTCGCTGACCCGCCGACAGGATGCGTCCTGCAAAAATATTTCAAAGCGGCGACCAACAGCCACAATCAGGTTTCGCTTCTGCTGTTTGCTGTGTTGTATCCGAGTGAACCGTAAAATCCCAAGTATTTGTATTTGGCTTTTGAATGTCAAATGAGCGCAGCCCCAAACACTCCGGCCGCAAAATGCTGCGTGCCCGGCTCTGCTGCCCAGCCAAATGCGCCTGACATGACACAGTTATGCGATTTATGTAACTGAGAATTATGTGTCAAAGCGGCGAAGAGCGGCGTGACAATGACGCAGTTGCCCGCGACTCGCTGACACGAAAGGCGGCCAGCTTCGGACAGGCTGGCTGGCATCTGGCGCACGCCGACCAGCCAACACTCTGTGGAAATCCGCGAAGCAAAAAATGCAAAAAGAAATCACGGGAAATATCATTTCAAATATTCATATCATTTAAATTAGAACTCGAATCCAGCGCAGTCGTCTGTCGTGTGGTCTGGAGTTCTAACCTTCCTCACTCGCTCCCCCTAAGCCCAAACAATCAATACCCAGTCAGTCCTGTGGTTTAGAAATTGGAATTGATAGTCAATACATTGTTCTTTTGCATTTAAATGATAGTATTTAATAGGAACCGGATGGGTACTTGATTAAAATACATATTTTTCCCATTTAACTGATTCTTTCATTTCATCATCGACGCCTTTGTACAAAACGCAAGGCGGCAATCGCAAACAAAATGCAGCAAATTCTTTAATTCAAATTGCCAGCTAGTTTTCGGATTATTAAGACTTTTAACTACTACAGTTTTATTGCGTTATTTAAGGTATGTAATTAATAATTGGTCTCAAAGGATTAACTTTACGTTTCCCCATTTGTATTTGACTTTGAAAGAAATAAATATTGTGGAATGCTGGGTCCCTCTTTCATATATTTCTCAAAAATAATTATTTCGTACGAAATTTCTTTCTTTGCCTAACAAACTGTCAAATATTTTACCAAAATTTTCATTTCACAGCGATGGTTCTTCTTCCAACTGTAGAACCAATTCTTAGATAATTTATATTTGAGCTCTATAGTAACCTTTTCTTGAAAATACCCCGCGACCTGTTTTACTTAATGAAGCTGACAATGAAGCGATTATTTGAAGACGAATTTCACATAAATCATTAAGCCAAACAACCAATTTGCGAATGATTTGATTTAGGGTTTTCCATTAGCCCAGCGTCTTTCCGGGCAATCTGTGGGTAGAGTATTGAACGAATTGGACGCAAAATTATGCGTAAAAGGCTGCACTCGCCGTTCGATTGTACGGGCTTTCTAGTATCGGCCATCCAGCCTAGACCAGCTCGGTCAGTCGGGCAGTGATGTCCGATGGACAGACTCAGCAAACAGAGGCCAGAAAAATAAACTCGGGCGAAAATATGACCGACCCGAACGACAATGAGCAGTTCACTGCGACCGGGGCTGCCATTCGTTCGGCAGTGTGTTATGCAGTGTGTGTGCGGGGGGAGGGGGACAATGCCTATAACCGTGGCCGGCAGGCGATATCCGAGCATGGGGCAACTTCGAACCACAAGTGATATGCAAATAGCTCTGGCGAGGGCCAACCCAAGTGGCACAAACGAGGCGAGTTTGGCTGACAAAAGCTCGAATTATCGCAAGGAAAATGGGGCCGGCGGAAAAATTACCCACTGGCGTTTTTAATTATTGAACCACCCGCCAGCAACTCCGCCACACCGAGTGAGTAACTGTCGCCGCCCATTAGGCCATATGAAACTTCAAGTCGACGCGCGGCGTCGGCCCGAAAGATTAACATCGCCTCGGCCAAGCAGCCGGCCGCCCAGCTGCCGTTTCTGCGAGCTGCGTCACTGGCGCCCGCCGGAGTCCGTTGGCCGGTCATTCAGTCCGCCAGCTGCTATCATTTGGTTGCGCCATAATTTGCATTAGAGTCGTACTTGGGCGGCCCTCGTGGCCATTTGGGACCCCCTTTCGGGGCCAGGCAGCCGTTACTCTAATTAATAGTTGCCATTTGGGGTCCGCTCAGTGGGTGCTTGATTTTTATCGGTCCATAGTCACCTACGAGGTATAGTAAGAGCGGGCGGTGGGGGGAGGGTCCATCAAAGGTTTATGGGGCTGGGGCCATCAATTGATAACAAATTCCAGGCATGACTCGGCGTGTGTGTATTTGAGATGAGGATGGAGAAAGAGGCAGAGGCAGGGGCGGTCGACTATCAAAGCATCGGTATTTTCCCGAAAATTAAATTGAAAATTTGGTTTGCTGTAGCATAAAATTTACAGCGCCCACCCTGGGCGTCCGGTAAGCGTTTTTCGGGGCGGAAATATTGAATTGGTTTGTGGAATGTTTTCATTATGGGCAGCCAAAAGCGAAAGCTTTTTTGGGTTAAATGCGAGGAAATAGCTGGAAATGGTAATGGCCAAACGAAAGTGGCCGACCCGAAAGCCCCGGGGAATCGCCGAACGGGCCACAGAACCCAAGCCGGGATCGACCCCTGGGGTTGCCAGGCTGCAGTTTAAATGGATTATTGCCCAGAAAAAGAGAGAGACAGATGAGATTTCAAATGGCGTGGGGGGAATGCCATTTCAATGACTTTTTTTTAGGGAGGGGAACAAGGGCGCCGAGCATTTGCAATTAACGTTGCCATGACGCTGTCTGGGCAATTGGCCTGTCGGTCTTTGTAACTCAACTCTTTTTTACAAACGGCCCCACCCACGCCGCCATCGACACCGCCGCCGTCGTCACCAACGCCATCGTGGAGCATAATTCATGAAAATTGTAAATTGCAAATGGAAAATGCAATTTGCCAGACGCGGACCCCGGACGGCTGACTGGCAGGCTGGCCGGCTGACCAGGCAGCGCGAATTGCGGTGGCAATTTGACAAATTTTATTGTTTAACCGTTTGAAACAAACTGTTATTAATACTTAATTGTATTGTAGGTGTGGACACCCAGCAATCCCTGGGCGAGAGGTTAAAGTTTTATAAATCAAATGGACAATTGGCCGATTTGATTGGCTCCCTCGAACTCTCGCTTAAGTCTTTTTATAGTTTCTGATATGTTCAAATATATGTCATTATAATCATTAAGGCTGCAATATTAAATAGAACAATGCTTCCCATAAAAACAGAAAAGATTACTTGATTTAGTGCAACTAACGATCTTAGATTGGATTCAGTTTGCATTCTTCAATCTTTTCATATATCAGTTCGAAATAAAGATTTTTATTTCAATCATCTTTGATTCATCTTTTATCTTCTTAAACGACGTGAAACGCGTTTCCCAGTGGGGTCTCCTAAATTTTGGAAATAGTCAGAAGACACACGGAGCCAAATTAGACAAATGCGGGGGTTGCGGAATTAACATATATGCGTCGAATTACCGGCGATATAGTGACGAAAAACGAGTGCAGTGTGAGACGGTGCATTATCCTGATGCAAAAACCAAGAGTTGTTGGCCCATAATTTTGATCTTTTTAGATGACGTATAACCAATTTAAAGCTTTGCCTTGCAGGCCTTTAATTCGACAATACACATTTTCGAAAGGGTTCAGATCAGCATATTTCTATCTTGCTTACTGGTGAGTTGCTGATTTTAGCGAGGACAGAACTCAAATAGACTGGTCGTTCTTAAGACGCTCCTTTAGACATCGAATAATCCTATTCAATTATACAAGTAGTTATCATTGTTGTTTTGTAAAGAAATATCTTTTTTTTGCCACCGACTTATTGAACGAAAACGAAAAAGATATTTTTGCGAGAGTTTAGTAAGATGCTGGCGAGAGGCAACGTCCTCTTTACCCAACGACCTTATAACGAAGACTTGTTGACGAAGACTAACTCCTACCAGCGACAACGACAGTGCGAAAAGCGCACACACGAGACAAACTGAATCTGAGTACAAACTAACGCCGCCTCGCAGGGCGAATAACATTGGGTTTCGGCAAGACCGAACAGTACTATTAATTTTAGTTGTATTATTTTGTATCCTTGTTTGGCCATCAACGCCACCAACCACATTATCCACAAAAGCCGGGCAGTTTTGTGAACTGGTGATGGATTCCTCATTGCTGTTCTCTCCAGAAAGCTGGCAACTCTGCCCCTTTTTCTTGGGACGCTTGGTGTGTCGGTTGCCCCTTTGCTGGCCAGAGAAATTGGAGATGGCTGGTAAGCCTGCGCCTGTTTGAACATATTGAGAAATAATAGTGGCACTTTGGCGATTAGGGTTTTGTGATCGATTTTTCTGCGTGGATTCCGCTTCCATTTCCCAACTCAAATCCAATTAGGCAGTAGCGGGACAACAGCAAAATAAACGACAACAGCAACAATGAGGCAGCAACAATTACCGTTTTTGGGTTTGGAGTTGGAGTCGCCCCGCCGGAGAACAATAAATGCACGACTTGCGCTTGCGCCGCTGCCGCGCTGTCAATTGCAACGCGTGCAAAATATGATAAATCATTTTATATACATATTCCGATACCGATTGTTCTGCTATCGTATGTCGACTCCAACAGAGTGTGCCTGTGTTTGGGCGGCTGCTGCAAGGTGTGCAGTCGGCTGGTTGGCGAGGGCGTGACTCATCGACTGTGGGGCGGGGCCAGAGAATGATTGTCTCCGTGGGCCGGCATATGGATTACGTAACACCTACTCACTGACATCGAGCCAGGTTCGGGGTCGCAGTCCAACCTGAGCATGAGTCCGGGCTTGGGTGTAGGGTGTTGGGCAGCTGTCGGCGAACTGGCTGGGGTTCTATAAATTTCACTGATTGATTTTTATTGAAACGCGCGCAGCTTGAGACCTGCTGACAATTTCATAAATTTTAACCGGCCGACTCATGTGGGTTTCAGTTTACAGAAAAACGCAGCCAGGCAAATCTCCTGGTATTTTGCAATGCTGAGTGCGGCGATTTACGAGGTGACAACAGCCCAAAGTTGTAGGTACAGTAAAGCGCTCTTGGTGGACTTATGGACTGTTGGGCTGCCGGGCTGCAGGCCTCCTCCTTCAGGGCAACCGGTTTGGAATCCCAAAGGCTCTGCGGCCGGCTGACTGGTGGTCGGCTGGTTGACTGGCTGGCTGAAGAATTAATAATTTCATGCGCAATTTTTAATCTAGTACGTGATTTAATTCTCGCCCCGACAGTGGCCAACTAGGAGAGTCAACGAGACGGAGAGGCAGGCAGGTAACGACCCAGCTAACCGGCCCGAAAGGATAAGAGGATAAAAAACTGCCTCCCTTGCTTCCACCACCGTCATTGGGCCGCACTTTAAATACAATTTAGATTTTTCATAGTCTAGCCTCGAGTTAATTTGCAAATGGGTTTTTATTCCAATGTTGCTGTCGCCGTCGCTGTCGTTGCTGGTGCTGTTGCTGCCGCTGCTCCTGTTGCTGCTGCCGGGGAGCCGGCGTCGCCGTTGATTGGCCACGTTTACGAAATTAGTACGCGATGCCGGCGACGGCAACGGCAACGACCATGTCGACGGCGAGGATGCAGGCAGTCATAACTTTGAATTTGTTCCCTGGCTCCTGTTCCCGCACTGATGAAGTGGTTGGTTGGTTCGCCATCAGGTTTCCTTTGGCCACGGTCAGTGAGGTTCAGTGCTGCTGTTGGTGGCCGAGGCACTTGATTCGGGCCAATTTACGTTGGGTTGACGCGTAGGCGGTTGGGATGGCGGGAAATCGGCTACCTGAATTCACTGCGGTTACCAATTCCAATCGGGCGACAATTTCTGCCCGTTTGCAAAAATTGTGCACATAAATTCGCATATTGAATCGGCCAGCCTAAACGATTGTAGTCCATAGCATGAAAACCCGTTCATGCGGTCCAATTATATGATCACGCAAACCGTCAATTCACTTCCGTCAGTAACGTGAGGAATGTCTGAAAAACACGACCTATCACTTGAATGTTTCTTCTAATCAAATTTCTCGATATCATAAAATCCCAAGATAAGTTCAACTTATCGATAAACACAAAATTCAACCCAATGTCTACAAGACTGTCCCTGTTTCTCTAAATCAGGGCACGAGGATTCCCTAACCCTCAAATAAATAGCTTTCGGTTGGAATTTTGGCCTTATCCTTGGGCTTATCCTTCACATATCGATAAAAATATTATGATTAACGGTACCACAAATTTCTTAGAAATGCAGGCTGCTCCAAATACGTAATAAAATTCAAGCAAAATTTAATCAGATTTGCCGATTTCTTTCAGAATCGGAACATTGGAGGTCGTGTGAACACCAAAAACGCATAGACAATTCCGTGGGTGGAAGGTAGCGAACCGAATAGGCGGCTATTTCGATTTCCATTTTCGAAACCCCTGCCATCCGGCACCCGGAATATTGGCAATGCAAAAAGGATTATTGTTTGCATGCGTGCACCGGCATGCGAAAGGGATTTGGTATTTTGTATTTGTTTGCTTAGCTCCGGTCTGGTTTGGTTTCCAAGCCCACAACGACGGCAGTCAAAACTGCAGCAAATACGGCCGGAGCCAGTCCGGTAATGGCAGAAGCAGTCTCTTCGCCAACTGGCCAGGCCGTCGATGTAATCCTTTTACTGTGATTGTTCTGAATGCGGCAATCAGCTGCATGAACATCAGCTCGGTTATTTGCCCTATGGCCTGGCAAAAGTCGGCTCACCAGCTTGCCATTCAAGCTCTAACCGGGCCCAGGCTTGGGCCGGAATGTAAGCGCATCAACAGTAAATATGCAGTAAAAGTGGCCACGGCGGCTGGCGGCTGGCTGAGGCCCTTGGCCAGGCCATTCCAATTAAAGAGCGCAAGCGCAGGCGCAGCATATGAAAGGCAACTGCTTGACGGGCCGTTAAACTGAATGGCAGTCGGTGTTGGCCACGGCCAGCATCCTCATTATCGTCTTTGGCGTCAACTTGAGCTCCAGTTTGAGGAACCCTGGGGCCTTGATTTTCACACTAATCGAGTTGTTACATTTACGGGCGACGACTGTAAAAACTAAAGCAGCGCTTAAGCGCTTAAACGCTGCCAAATGCCAAAGTTCAAACGCCTTGAACTTGAACAAACGTGGCTAACTGGCCGAGCCTGCTCTGTCCAGACGACCAACCGACCGGCCGTCATTCGCTTCAGGCTCTGCAGGCTCGTTTGCCTTTTTTTTGCTGGCCCAGCCGTCCTGTTCCGACGACGTCCCAGGCCGGCAATCGCGATCACAGCGTGCGGCAGCGATGGCTGCGGCTTCCAACGCTTCTTGCTCCGGGCGCAGCGCACAGCTTGAAGTCGGCCGAGAGTCCGGCAGTCGGAGGTACCCCAGTCCGGCGGCCGTGTCGGCGTCTCTGAGAGTAAGAAATCATAGTGCGCAACTATTTTAGCTGAAAGGTGTTAACTGTGCGGCGACCGCGGCCCGACTCCGACACCGACACCGACCCCGCCAACACCCACCGGTCGGGTTTTGCGCAGCCATCAACGCTGCTGATTATGATGCATGACCAAGCGACGGCGGCGGCGATGGCGATGGCGACGGTGGCCGCCTGGCCTGCGTGTGGAGTTCTCAAGCCCAAGCACATGTGGTGCGGCGACAAAAGAAAGAGATGCCGCCGCCACGATGAACTTGCGATGCCCGGCCAGGGATCCTCTAGGCCGCTCAGACACTCGACTGGCGGGCTGATTGGCGCGGACATAATGAAAGCCTATTAGACTGGCCGGCTGGTTGGCTGTTCGGCTGGTCTGTCAAGTGGCCGACCAAACATTTGCGTGGCCACTTCAGACGGATTTTGTCTAATTACTTAATGGAAGCCGGATTGCGCAATTCGCTGGAAAAGCGGTTGGACCGCGCCCACTGCTAGCCACAATGGCCAATTTAACCCCACGACCCCGAAATGAGACCGACCACCCAAGGCTCGACCGGTTCTCTAGTCGATGGCTGGCACGAAAACCAGCACGAAAATCCAAGAACGAAATCCAATTTTCCTCTCAGCCGCGGCCCCGAAATATGGCCCAGAAAATGCAAATATTGCTAACAAAATGAACAGCGCCACCAGGCGAACGACAAAGCCATGAAAACACTAAAAATCAAATCGAACCCGACCAAAAACCTTAGTTCTCAGAATTGGCGGCAGATTTCCAACCTTGCTGTCCTTAAACTAAATAGCTAAAGCCAAGCACAGACTTGGACCCAAATTGTGTTGCGTTCAAGATGATTGGCGACGGACCACTGCCGAGGTTTGGACAGAGATCCTGATTTGGCGATCATTATCTTGGAAGTAAGAAATAACCAAAACTGAACTTTATAACTTTTATTACGAATACGCTCGCACTAAAAGGGTAAAGGGCAAAACAAGCTTATGCGAACTTCTTTAACAAAAGATAAATCGATCTTGCATTCTTCATCTGCCGGATATTTGGGTGTCTGCCATTGTTCTATCAGCCTATCCGACTTTAAGACTTCAAGACTTTAAAACGTAGGATAAGTTGGGACTTTGCCTAATTTACTAGATACCTTTTTTAAAGTTATTTTTAAGCCCATTATTATGTTACAATCATCTTCCTTTACTTTTGTCGCTTGTTGTTTTTCCTCAAACAAAGAGGAGAGATTCTTTTAAAAACATTAAATTTCATATTTTAAATATTTTGCAGGGCCTTAAATATTCGCGGCTCTCTAGCCTCTTTTAATACTCTATTAATTTTTAGCAATTTTTGAATACGAATGGTTTTTTGCAACTTAAATTTAGTTTGGTGTCTAAATTTAAATTATAAATCTACCACTGTTGGGAATATGCTGATTGCAGGTCGCAATCAAAACCTTTTTAACTTTGCTTTCTAAAGAAAAATCAACAATCTGGTGCTTTTGAAATTGAATTCGAAATTTCTGGGTATATGGCAGTTAAAAAACTTGACTGAAAATTAACATTTCTAGTTCACATATTCGGCATTTTTTAGATCTTAAATACACTGGAGATTTGGGGCAATTTCTTCGATTTTACTGCCTTCAAATACTGCAATTCAGATTCTCAATTCGGATTTAATAGAGATTATTTTGATTTCTGCTATCTATCTAACTAACCTTCTAACTGTTTTTGAATCAAATAGTAAAAACGAACTGTAAATTTAGGCGCATTTTAATTTATTGAATTGCGTTCTCTCGCTCTCAGTTGATTCGGTTAGTCGTCGCACTTGTACATTTTGCGAATTTTCAGCAAGTCCCCATCAGAAGGACCCCTCACCTGGCCCATGTCCCGCTCGACCGCTTCGCCATCCACTAAGGCCCGCATCGTGGGTTTGCTGGGGTCGATGGCGAACGCGTTCTTCGAATAGTGCATGATGCTCTCGAAGTCGTACGGCACCTCATAGGTACTCGTGTGCTGCTGGGCCATAAACTGGGACCAGAATTTCCTGGGAATGTTCTCGTAATCGATTTGGACGTACTCATCCCGGTCGGGCCGGCTCTGCTCGTGGTAAAGCCCCAGCACATGCAGTGTCTCATGTTGAATGACTCCGGGTTGGGCCAGGCACCGTTCGTTAAGCTGAACATCGTGGGCTCCCCCGGGCATCAGGGGGTTGTAGCCCACCCGAGTGCCGCACACGTTGGGAGCCTTTTTGAAGTAAACGTATCGGCGACCCATCGGAGCGCTGGAGACCTCCTCGAACTGCAGGCAGGTCTGCTCGTTGAATGTTGCCAGGGCCGTGCGCACATTGGCGGCCTCCTGATCCGTGTATTCGCTGGAAATCCGGTAGAGGAGGTGGTTGTTGGGCCACCGCTGCAGCGGCGACTGCAGGGCATTGCGTGTTTTCGACTCGGCCTCCTCGTCGTCGATGTGTATCTCGTTGTAGAAGTTCTCGTAGGACTCTATGCCCTCTGGCCGAGACCCCAAGCAGGCTACGACCAGGGTTACCATCGCCACAAATAGAATGGGACCGGGACCCATGCTAAAGCCGTTCCGTTGACCTGCTAGTGGCCCAGCCATCGCGCTTTTATACCCAGCCAAATTCGGATAAGAATTTGTTTGCTATCGCAATGTTTAGCATGTTCAACAATTCACGAGATAGCCAAATGGAAATGGGTGGTTGATTGGGTTTAGTTTTAGGTTGCACCCATTGCAGGTTGCACCGAACAATGCAGTGTCCCGTGCTGCTCGCATTCAATTTGATGAGGTCTGCTGTGTGTGATTGGTAATTGAAGCTGTAATTATTCATTGAGCTTTTGTCGATTGGCAATTGCTTGGCCAAGTCCGGAGGGGGCCGAGAAAAAATTTGAAAACAATTTGATTTGAAGCCAAATTAAGCAGCTGCCCCGCAGCAAGCACCTTGGAGCTGAAACTCCAACCGCACATGCAGCATTAATGAGGCACATGAAGTGCACTGCGGCTGCCAGTTGCCAGTTTGCTGGAAACTCACAAGGCCAGTACGCAAACGACGGAGTCGTAGACCCACCAAAGTGGTAATTCAAAACTACTTCCAGCGTATTGTGTATCATGACAAATTTCGAAGCTAGGAGAAGAGTGAAAAGTTGCCGTACGTGCCGCCGGAAGCCACAAGTACCGACTAAATATATGCGATGAGACTCTCTCAGATGGCATACAAGTGTAATGGATACTTTCCTAGTCAGCCAGTGCGGGGGAAAAGTTTTCCCTCTCGGAGTCTGGCGAACTTTGAGTTTGTCTTGCAGTCAAAATTCTTCTCTCAATTGTTAGCATAGGTGGAAGTAATAAAACACTTCGAAACATAATCAGGTACCGAAAGTTCCGACCCGGACGAGGTTCTGGCTTCCAATTAATCAGTCAAGACTAAAATCCCACCTGTGGAGCCTCAAGTGGAGCAGTTTAAGTCAATTTTGGTAAACATCTAATCGCGTTTGGACGAATGCTTGGCCAGCTGGTAAATTGCGAAATCCCCAAGAATCGGCAGTTATCGTTATCGATTTTGTTTGTGTCGGAATGAGTGTTGTTTTATGCCGCAATTGTCAATGGTTATTAAAATGTTTAACAAATGTTCCTGTCTGCAATGTTGAGATCAGAAGGCGGCGCGGCGGGAAAAAAAAGTATAAAAATGCAGGCCGCGTTGTGCGACTGGCAAGAGGAAATCGCTCATACGCCGCGCTGACCCACATAGAAAATCGTAAAGCTTGGTCAAAAATGCAGTCGACCGAACGCAATGGAACGCAAAATGATTGCAAATTCAATTGGCAAAATAATTATCAACTGCGAGCTTATTGGCCGGCCCGCCAGTTGCCGGTTGCCAGTTGATTTCTATGGCCGTTGTCGTGGTTTGTTTGGCCCGGTTGGTTTTGATTTGCGATAAGCGGTTTTATGGTTTAGCAGGCAATTTAATTGAATTCCGGCGAATTATTAGCAGGTATTCGCCAATGCATTTTAGGGCACAAACACACACAGTCTGGCCCCATTGGCCCAACCGCTGGCCCGGTAGCTGTCTCAAACAGCCAAATTACATCGGATGCATTTGATTGATTGCCGTCGAAGTTGTCGGCACCGATCGCTGGCGGAGCAGCTGCCTCAACGCGGAGACTATCAGGCTCCCCAGTCATGCCAGTCGTCGCCACGCTGGCGATATCGATATAAAAAATCGCACAGACGCGATCTTTGGTAAGTGTCGGACAGGCGGGCTGATTGACGGGCCATGCGAAGTTTCGGCTCTACAAATTTATTGGCCCAGCAAAAGTGAAAGGATTAACATACACAACAGCGGCCAGATCGATCGGAGAGTTCACTTTGTGAGCCATTTCGCTTTCGTTGCCCATTTGGCGGATCGGCTGAGTCGGTGGGTTGTCAAGTTAATTGATCGTTGGAACTGCAAGCGCCGCTTCAATGGGTCCACCGGCGTGTCAGGGAGAACTCTCGGGCAGGTGTTGTCGACGGCTTTGGCGGCTCAGCCTGGCGTTGTTTAATTTTGGTGCTTTATCTGATCATCCGCGAGTTGGGCAGATTGAAACTGAAAGCCAATTGTGCCCGTTTGGCATTTAGGCTCCACTAGCAAGTGAAAGTGGGTGCAGCCAATTCCTTCCCTTCTCACTTACCTATCTCTCAGGGTCTGCGGTGAGCCTCTGGATATCACGATTACGATTGGGATTGGGTATATCGAAGGCAGTTCCTTAAAGTGGAGTGCGCCCACTAAAAATAAATGAAGTACTTCATTAAATCGCACGGAAAAACGAATTACCAAAATTGAATTTTTATTGAATTCAACGAGCGCTGTAATGTTATTTCCTCTAAGCTTTAATAATACTTCTTTTAAATCTCTCAGCTATAAATTTTTTTTTTATATTTTTACTAAATTTCAAATTTTAAAAATTCCTTCAAAGACATTAGAAATAATTCGGAATACAAAACAGGGATAGCGTTACACGGCGGACCAGGGCTGAATGGAACAATCATTTTTGAAAGACTATATAAATAGAACTGCCTTCCCTTTAATATTATAACGGTATACCGGCAACGCTCAAAACCTTTCCAATTCGAGGCAGGGGACTACGACAGAGACAAGCCTTTCTTTTTTAAACTAAACATAAAAATATGAGAAGTCTACGATGGATCTCAGGTTCCCAATAAAGTTTCTGGATGCCTTAGACCGTCTTGGTTTCTATTTCGATCTTCGCCGGTCTCCGACAATTTTGCACTAGGAGTACTATACAACATGGATTGTTGGATCCTTTGAAGAAGATAACCTTCTAATTGAAGATTAATAAGCTGAAACTTTGATGCTGGAGGTAACCTTTTTCCCTATCCTATGTGGAGAGTGTCACCTTAAGTTCCAACACAGCATGGATGGAATCACAAGATCAAGTCTCAGATAATATGTAAATTAATTGGCTTTGCTGGAAACTGCTAAAAGTGCTTCACACCAAAACGCGCGTTCATAATCCGAAATAGTATTAAATTCCAAAACCCAATTTCGAATGCATGAAAATCTTTTTTGGAACTGAACAAAAAATGTAACCAATTACTTTTTAAAAACAGTAATTGAATCAATGCATGCAAATTACCTGAAATATACAAAAGAATATATTTTCTTAAGGTTTTCTTGCCCTTTCCTTAGGATAGTAAATAACTTATAATAATTATATGCAAATATAATGAATTCTCAATTAACTACTCAGTTGTAAAGACACTAATAGGTCTAATCTCTGAAAATCCTTTTTAAAACTAGCTTTAAGTAATCAAAGAATTAATTTTGGCAAATAAAGCACCACTTCACTAGATCTGAGTACAACAAATGACAGCCCCAGTGAATACTGAAATACTGGAAAAATAAGAAGGGTTACTGGAGCTATAAAGATCGTCGTATTAATTATTAAGCTTAATAAAAAGGAACACCCCTTCCGATTCTCACATAAATTAACCAGACCCACAATTTAGCTTATTTTTGAAGCATTCTGCATATTTATTTTGACGAATGAATTTAATTTGAAGTACAAAAAATCGCTTGATTTTTTAGGTAAACTAAAAACTCGAAATTCAACATTCATTTAAATTTTAATAAAAGAATGGAATTGAGGCCTTTTTACGATGCAAAATCGTGTGGATAGAATTAAATGAGCCAGGCCATGGAAGTAATACTGCATGCAACTCAATTCTCCACTTTCAAGGTTCCCAATTCACCAATCATTTTGATATTTTGTCAGGCCGCACCCTGGGACCGTAGCCACTGCATTAATAATCAGCCGGCATATCAAATCGCATAAATTATCCATAATATAAGAAAGTTCTTCCCCGAAAAGTGTTTCGTCGGCTTCAATTTATAACATTCACCCAAATTCTGGCCGACTCTGCGAGCGTGTCTATAAAATATTAAAATTATATTTCATTTGCAATTGTCGCCAACCAAGAACGCCAGCCGGCCCGGCCCGGCTCGCTTTATTGCAAACGTTCGCTTTTTGCCTTTGTAATAAATGTCCGTCAAGGAGGCGACCACGCCCGTTCTTAGCCTGAGAACTGAGCCGGGGCGGTGCTGGAGCCGATGCCTTTGCTGAATTCATGCCGCATATTAAACTCCATGAGTTGTGACGTGTCAGCGGCTAAGCATTTTTGACACTTTCATGTGTGAATTTATATGGGAAATATATTCAGATGGTGCCAGCACCACTTGGCAACCCTTCCAGAGCACTTGAATAAGCAGGACCGGTTTTGTATCAATCACTCCCCTTAATTGGTACTTTGAGCTGCACTTGAAAGAATCTCCCAAAACATTTCCAATTGGAAAAAATTCGTCACGCACATTTTTCATAAATCTGATGTACAAATTTGGAAAAGTGTTTATTGTAATCAGACACTTGGAAAAATGAAAGGGCCGGACAGTTTTACAAATGCCTTAACACCTCCATTGCATAGTTAATTGTGAGCCCGGAATTTTGGAAATTCGTGTTATGTGTTGTTCAAAATCGAATGAAATTATGAGGCTGGCATTGTGTGCTTTAAAATAAAATGTATCGGGCCTTCAATTAAATTCATTTGGCATACCTGCAACAAGCAAAATTTTCATAAAATCCCCATTAAAATGTTGAGCAGGGCACGCCGCTTCCCGGGCTGACATGATCGTTGGGAGCTGCAGGCCTGCCGTGTCCTTATGACAACTTTGTGCGTGGCTGACAAAAAGTGTGGCCAAAATGCTCATAAATCAGCCACGGCTGGAATTGGAATCCCGTCCCGCCGCCAATTGATGCCGGCCACGATCAAGCCATTAATTATTTGATATTTGACAGTCGCATTGTTGTAATGAGTCGCCCATCTCTGGAGCTTCCTTCTCCTAATTGATAAGTGCCCCGCTTATCAGGGCCAGTGGCTGGCATGGCCATAAAATTGCCAACCACTCGCTTGACGTATTATCGGCTCTCTATCGCCTCTGCTAATCTGGCAACATTATGCCAAACAAGGAGCTGCCGAGGAGCGTGTGATATGCCACATCGCCGGTTTGGCTCGCCGCGGTAGCAATCGGAGCGGCCCGTCCCAGGACCTCGGAGAGTCCAAATGATCGATTGCGCGCAAACGCATTGACATATCGACATGAATCTTGCATTATTAAGCAGCGTCGAGAATTTTAAATGAAGACCGTCTCGTCTCGGGCCGGCGACGGAAATGTTCGGTTCTGTCTCTGTCATTTCAACTCGGTTCTTGGCCTGCTTGCTGCGGACATGGTCAGTAACAATCGTGCCCGTTTAGCGGCGATTGTTATCGTAATGATGTGTGGCAAGAGCAAAAGACATTCACACGCCAGGGCTCCATTTGAGGGCTGCCCGGCAAAAGCGAGAAAATTAATAATTTTGCCTCGACACCCAATTGGCAAGCGTGCTCGTCGCGATGACAACCAACTGGCAATAAATAATCTTTTATTTCTTTTCGATGCTAATGCACATAACGATCATTGCGTCAATGATCGACGCAGTTTTCCATTTCCCCCAAGGCAATGCCCACTTTATGACCACAAATTCAATGTTTATTACTCACAATAAGAAAGTACAAAGGTCGATCAATTAGTTCTTCTTTTATAAGACAACTAAAAGACCTCTTGGCCAATATCAGTAATACAAGAATTAAATCGCAGCTTTTTTAAGACTCTTGTCGAAGGCGATTAGGCGAGAGCGGAGAGTAAAGGAATTTGACAATTTTTAGGTTATCAAGTTCTTGAATATTTTCGGGCTTGGTTTAGAATAATGATATTCTTAGTCCGGCTAATTTCAGTCGCTTTAAAAAAAATTTTAAGGTTTGAACCAAGCATCACACGCACTAGCCAACCTGCTCCCTTCTATACTCCTTCCATGCTATCGATTTCATATTTTTCAAACGATTCTTTTTATGGCGTTGAGCTGCCCTCTCTCAAGAATGCACAGATTTTAGTTTCTCTCATAAAACTGAAAAATTGTGAATTCAAACTGTGTAAATATAAATTATGTTTTAAAGTTCTATATTTAATTCAACATACTTATTGTGTCGCACCAGCCCAGACCGACCTTCATGCTTGTTTCTCTCCTTGGAAGGAAAGCCTTGAGAGCTTAGAATAAAATTGGTCTTTAATATAAATAATAGGTGAAAAATGCAACGTGGACTGAAAACTTTAAGTAAGTTTAGGCAATTCTAGTCAAGAGCCGCTTGATAAATCGAATGTTGTGAATTCGAAGAATTCAGGTTTTATATGAGGAACTTTGGAAACTTGGCAGGTGGTTTGGGCCTAATTTGCTCTTAATTAAAAGTAAAACTTAAAACAAACAATTATGAACTTTGTGATGCACAAAAGTCCATTCAGGCCTTGCACACTTTGTATTTGTTTAAATATTTTTTGGTATTTGCACGTTTGTCAAATAATTGATTACGAGGCTGAAATTGATTTTCAAACTCAATAATAATTGAATTGTAAATGCAGGACGCATCGCTTTCATATGGTTTTCCATAATGGAATGGAACTCAGCTTTGCTAGTTTCATTACCAGGATTTGTATGGGGCGAGGTCCCGAAAGCAATTGGCCAACTTTTCGGGCCACATCAGCATGCAAAATAATGAGCCGGGCTCAATGCGTGCATCTGCCATTTTGCCATTTATGTAAAATTTCAATTAATGTGTGCGTGATTTTTGGTTGATATTCGAAAAGCGGGGGGCGACGGCGCCGCTGGGGCGGCTCATTCAGGACATAATTTATATTTATATCAATCGAACAATGAAACCAATCAATCAGTCCGTTAATTAACAAACTAGCAGATAGTTATTTATTTTCAATTTTTAATTAGTTTGCTTTTCATCCTTTGCCCCTCTCAGCCCTGGCAGCCAAATGAAAAATGCATCATGTCTGCGGTGGCCACCCCAATGTTCCAGCACCAACAACCACAAAAATATGCCGAAAAAATATTTAAAATAACTGTTTTTCTGTTAAATAAAATTCTCTCACAGTTCATTTAGTTTTTTATAAGAATTTCAAGATTGAAGCGCACTCACTCAAAGGCTTGGAAAATCCCCAAACGTTAAAGAGCTTGAATGATTTAATCTTGTCAATATGTCCGGTATTCTTTCGTACTTTGCTGACCTTCAGATACCGTTTCCTCCTTATCATCTCTTTCCACATTCATTACTCGATCAGCAGGAGAACTTAGTAGAATGAACTTCATGCCAGACGTACATATATCACCTTTAGGAAACTGGAATTCTTATTTTTTATTTGTACTTGGCTTTAAGCCCAAACAAAAGACTGGTTTAAAATCATAGTTTGAATTGATAACACTGTGAGTCTTTAATTGATCTGAGTTTTGAGATTGAATTTCTCCTTCAGTTAACTAATAGAAACTAATTGAACTGACGAAATCAAAAGCCAAACTTGTTAGCATGATTGCTGAAACAGTGCAAGGTAGTCATGTGAGCAACAAGAGTAATTTCTTAAAATAAAGGTTAATTCTCACAAATAATAATTAACGCGTCAGATATTAAAGATAAGCATTCAGACAACACATGCTTAACTATATAATAATGAAAGGCAAGATGTCGCCAAGAAAAGAAAAGACACGCCCATGAAAGAAGATGAACCAAGCGAGCAAGATCAGTTCTAAGTTATCAGTCTATCGAAGACAACGCATACACCAAAATTCAATAAACGAGTATAATTGAACACTCCTACTAGTGTTTTAGTTTAATTTTTGAGCGAAGAACAATTCATTCATAAAAACCCGAAGTACATTAAGTATAGATTTACTTTATTTAGTAAGACAGGCAAGTTATCACGTTTAAAATACTTTCACATTCGACCAAAGTACATAATTATATATATAATAACGAATCCTGTGAAACAAATAATCAAAAGAACATGGGGATTTCATTCAGATTTGGGTTCCTGTAAAATAAAGTAAGTAAATTGTTTGAGCTCAAAGATTATTCCTCATATTTATTTTGCAATTCTTTGTTAGGATTAATTAGGATGTAATTAGTTTGAATAAAAATAAGAACTAATTGTGTGGCGATCGAACAGCCCTAAGTCTGTTTGAGTGAAGTAATTTAAAGTAAAATCCAATTGTCAATTGGTTTCTGATAAAATATGATTTGTTTAACGCTTTTAAAATTCGGTTTCTTATTGTTTCTGCATTTGGTTTGCCTAATATTCGGGAAAAGTGTTGTTACATGTTCTAAAATGCTAATATGTAGACACTGAGTTTATTACGAATCAATAACGCCTGAATGCAAGCAGTTAATAAGCATTAATTTTTGCTTTACATCTCAAACCCATACTAACAGTGGGCTGCCAACTTTTTTAGAGCTTCTTTAATTAGGATTGGCATAGCTCATAAACTTAGGTATTTTTAAAATTTGTGATCTTGTATTAGAGATTTGATTAAAATGGGAAGTCCAGTAAGCTTATTTACAACTCGCACTACGTGCTTGTAGTCGGAGCTTATTTTGTTGGGTGGAACTACAAAACTATGTCAATTGAATCGGCTCGGTCAATTGCCCAGGAGGTCAGGGAGCGGAGGAATTGGGAATTGGCAAGAAAAGGAATTTTTGTGGAGATTCAACTACTGCAAAATTAAGTAGCCTTGGCGATTTATGAGCCCTGAGACTGGGAATGCTATCTGAAAAGAAGTAAGCAGTTTTTGGCGTTCCCTGCGATTTGTCAAACTGCCGGCCAACGTGGCCAACTGTCATTGCAATTTGCTGCACTTGGCTCGAAAGAAAATCATGCCAGAGGCCGTCGCCGGAGAGTGGCAGGGAACGCAAAACAAAAGTTCCTAGAATTTATCTAGCTGTCAGCTGTCTGAGCTCCAACGGATTCCGACTCCACTGTGGGATTGCCGGACGGTCTGAGTATGCGGCCATTAAAAAAGTTATGACAGTGTCCTTGTTGACTTCACTGCCATTTTTCTGGTGTATCGAGAGTGGCTGGCGTGGCGGCGGGTGTCTGTGTCCGTGTCCTGTTGGTCTCCTTTGTTTGGCAGTCGCTGGAAAATACTTCGCAGTTGTTTTGCAGCTTGTTTATTTGTTTACGGGCAAAGCGAATAACTTTTGCCACCCACCCGTGGCCAGCTCCTTTGGCCGGCCTGCCACCTTAGGTGGCTCAACACTTAAGAGGGTTGCCTGCCGGCCGGCTGCTGTCTTGGCGTTGTCTGGGACTTAATGTTGGAAGTTTTATGCATTCCCAAGACAGCCTGCATTTGAGATTTATGACCGCCAAACGCCCAACGCCAAACAATAAACATTTCATATCAACAGCGTTTAATGTTGCAGCAAACCCCCTCGACTCCCCCGAACAACAGCCGCAGAGCAAAAGCAACGCCCAGAAGCTCATTAGCCGGAGACTGATGAGGCCAGGAGACGAAACGAGCACGCCAAATGAACTGGGCAATGCCCATGATGTGGTGACATGAAGCTGCACAGATTGCAATATAAGTCTCGGCCCGGACGGCTCCGCCGGCAACTGGCCCACAAAACACAGGCCATACAAGTTGTCAACCAGTCAACCGGGCAGCTGCTGCTAGGAAACATTTGCTTCCTTAAAGAGCAGGGGCAGCTGCAGCCGCAACCGCAGCAGCAGCCGCAAGAAGCGGACGGCTGCTGGAACTCCAAACTCAATGGGTTAAAATATGGTCAGTGGAATTTTTATAGATTTTGCAGCCCCCGTTAGCCGCTCTTGGCCATGGCCATGGAGTGCACAACAAAATTAAATGCATTTCATAATTTTCAAAGGCCACTGTGGTGCCAGTCTGCGGGCCTCCATTACCGTCTGTGGGTCGCTCCTGCTTTTTACGACTTCGGCTTTGACATTGAGTGCGCGGGCCCGCTCAAGTTGGTCGTGACAAGTGCAACATTGTCTGTCTCTTAACTTATTGACACCCATATTAGGATGGAATCAATAATGCGAGTGTTTTTGGCCTCCTCGCGGCTTGGCCAACCGCTGCCTCTCGGCCAGCCCGGTCATGTGGTTTTGTTTATTTATCCATTGTCTTTGGGCCAGATTCCAGGCCCGCTCCCAGGCTTAGTCGTTAGACAAATTTTATTTCTTTACGCACGCTTAGTGACGTTGAAATGGTGACCTTGCTAGCTTCATTGCCCCAGCACTTACCGTATATCATTCGGAGTATTCCGCTGCCGGGGATAATATCGAATCGACCAGAATCGATTAATTCTCGCCTCGCCATACAGTTGACAGGACAGGACGACTAGGATAGGGTCCAGTCAGCGCACCTGTTACACATTTTCCTGTTATTGGACTTTCGATAATGTTTCCACACATGCCCATTGCTCAAGGAAGCTATTGTTGAACTTCAAAAATACTGCCAGCGCCATGGCACTTACAGCCGCTCGGAGGCCGCTAGTTCCCTTCTGTTCCTTGAGTAGCAAGGCTACAACCAAGGCCGTCTTTTTGGACAGACAGGCCGTAATCGCGTTTAGCCCACTTGTCCAACTTTTTAGTTGCCTAAAAACTCAATGATTGCAATACATATCTGGCTGAATAAGTGATCTCAAGTGTCCCGTTGGTCCTGGAGAGCGTTCGGTTCGAACTGCATTAAACTTTCCCGCTCAATCGGATAACAAACGAAACGTTTACATATTTATTGGCATTTATTTAAAACTTAAGACTTGACTTAATAATGTTGTTAAATTCGGACCCATAATGGTTTGAGCACCTTTGACATTCCAGCCACAGCCACTCGGAAATAATGGCATAATTGGATTGTACAAAAATTCACCTTACCGAGAAATGATCACGCTGTCAGTAATAAGCCATTTCGATAATTTGCACCGCCAAAGCGCACCCACCTCGACCGGCTAATGACTTTATTGGCCAATCAATTGGCCGCACGACGAGTGTCATAACCAAAGAAAACCTACTCCACATATGAACGGCCCCAGCATTTGAACCCCAACGGCACTCACGACCCGCCTTGGCCTCACGAAAGCACTGCACCAAACTTAAAGCCCGCCAGGGCTGTCCCGCCCGGCGACGAACAGTCGATCGGAGCGCCGGCCCGAGTCCTACCGCCCAGGCAACCCGACCGACTCTCTGCCGAGCCGACGCCATGTGTGGAGAAAAGCTCACATGAGTGTGCGTTAATTTGCCGACCACATAAGCTTATTTCCGTCGGCTCTCCCACGCGTCGGCAGCTCTCACCACGTGCGCAGCTGTCAAATGGACACCGGAAGTTGCAAATGGGCGAAATGCAATTCGTGTGTCGTTTCCGGGCGCCTGTCCGCTGGTGTCCAGTAACAGGCCTGCAACAGGGCCGGCCGGTGTGGGAGGCCAAAGTTGCTTCTCGCTGCACTCACACAACTGGTCGTGTACACGGACTCGCAAGTGGGGCAGGCACAGCTTTGACCTGACCCCATTGCGAGTGGTTGTGGTCCTGGCTAAGACGGCACTTTGTGCGTATGCAAAACGGGAAGAGACGTTTTAAAATCAAAATCAATGGGCACCGTGAAGTAAACTTTTGGCCCACGCAGCGTGAAATTGCTCAATTGAAATTGTATCCTGTTCCACACGAATGCAGCAAAATAGAAGGTGAGTTCTGCTGAATGCTTTTCATAAACCGAATCAAAAACGTCCAAACAAGCCAAGCATAGAAGGACTTAAGGTTAAAATTAAAAACACCTTTTAGCAATTCAACCAAAGAGGAGAGCACGATAAAGCTTTAATTCTATGATTATCAAAAAGAAGGAGGAGATGAATAAAAGGAATATATCTCATCCACTTACAATAAAAGTTAGTTTAGGACGCGCTCCCATTCAAGGAATAGGTTCTTGTACTCTTTCAAACGGAATAGGTATTTATGGTATTTGGGGTCTGGTTGCAGCTATACTATGATGGATAAAGAGGTCTTCAAAGGTACTCCTAATAATATATAATCGGAGTGATCAGAGGCATTTTTCGAACTCTGCGTCATAAAGCCTAAAGATTCTTTAAGCCCGCCAATTGCTTGTGTTAAGGGCACTTAAGAACAGAGAAAAGAAAGAAGTTAGCTATAAAGATCTTATAAACCTCTTTTGTTCCTTGTGCTTTTTAAAAATTAAGGCATCCTTATGCCCATTTGGACCCCCATTTTTGAAGCGCGTGGGAATTTTTTCATAAATACAAAATGTTTTCTTTAGGTTCCTAATCGGTCTGACCCCTGCCATCGCAGCTACCCCTCCCACCTTTAAAAATATATAATTTGGCACACAGTACTTTAACTTCAGTCCACACTCGACGAAAGAAGGCCCAAAGAAGTTACCCTTATTCCCTTTTTTTAAGTAATTAATTATGTTTCGTATTTTCTAATATAGCCGTATTAAATTGTTAAAAGGTGGCTGTTCTAATTAATGATTACATTTAATTGCTCAATCCTATATGGGCACACTTTGCTGTCCATTAATGTTAGGCAACCGTGCATAACTTAGGGCAACTTTACACTTGCCCCTGCCCCTTTGCTTGGGTATTCATAATCTAAGTGAGTGTAGTGTAGTGCATGAGTGTGTTGGAGTGAATAATTCATTAAGAAATTTTACAAATGTTGGAATTCGCATTTGGCTGATGGAAAAACTTTACAAAAGAGTAACTAATCCTTTTAGTCCTGGATGGGGCAGGCAAGGGGCCCGGCTTATTTGGTTAGGCGACCAGTAAGTGGACGACCCAAAGTTGGGTTGCTCAAAGCTGTCTGCCCCACAAAGTCATATGTTTAATTTCCCAAGTGAGTGGAGGATATGGAAACGCATCCTTTGTGCCCCTGCATCTTTAACCCGCTCTCTCCGCCGGTAGCCGGCCATTTCCTCGCGAGTATTTTTCGGCGTGTCGGCTAAATAATTAATGTCGAAGCGAAAACGGATGAGATTGAGGGGCCGACTATCTTACTCGCTATTAATGAGTTTTGCGCTCACCGGCGGTGACCCCGGCAAAGTCCTAGCGATCCCGCGGAGTCAGCCACGTTAATTATATGAATTTTGTATATCGCACTTACTCACTATTGCAGCCTCCCACTGGGCGCCGCGCCGCAGCCTCAACGACGTTGACAAATAGGCGCTTAAGTAATTTGCCACCCGTTTGTCTCTGGGCGGCGTGCCTGCGGATGGGGGAAGTGTGTGTGGGTGGGTATAAACTCATTTCATAAGTGAATATTAAATAAATTTTCCAGTTATTGCCTGGGTAATGAAAGCCACTAAGAGAGTCGCCACCGCCACCGCCATCGCAGCTCGGCATTAAACTTGTAATTAATGTCAAATATTTACACATTTGGCCGTAGATCAAAGGCATCGGTCCGTCCACCGGGACCTGCCACTGGCTGGATGGCTGGATGGCCGGGGTCTCGCTAATTAAATGAGTATTTATATTTAAATTGCACAAAACTACTTAAAGGCCAAGGCCCACAGCTGCTGCCACCATAGCCCCTGGGCCAGCTGAATGCCAACCCTTTTTACAAGGCACAAGGATGGACGGCTCGCAGTGGGTGTGGGTGTGGGTGTGGGCGGAGTGGTGGTTGGTTGCTTCTACGCCTTTGGTTTCTTTGAGCAACTTCAAATAATGTACAATCAAATGTGTGCCTTCCGTCATCGCCCAGCCTTTGAGCATGCTGGTGATTCGTGGGAGTTTCGGATATCCACAGATTACATTCACTTCAAAATAGCAAACTCCTTCCAAATACCAACGATTGCATCTGTTTTATAAAACTCGGAATTCTATGTATCCAATCGAAATGAAATTTTAATTTGGGGCTGCCTATCTATCTTTGACCATTGTCAAAGGATAGTGGTTATACTGTATAATTGTGTGTGTGTAATGTAATTATGTGCGTAATTTTTATACCCTCTACCAGAAGGTACAAGGGCATAATGGGTTTGTGCGAAAGTATGTAACAATGAGAAGGAGACGTCGGAGACCCCCCAAAGTTACACCCAATATGCTTTGAATGAATAGCCGTGTCCGTCTGTCTGTCGAAATCGATGTAGCGCCATGTCGGTCCGTCTGTCCGTCCGATAAAAGCTAGAGCAACCAAATTCGAAATTTAGGCTTGTTAGGTCTGCAGAAAGCTTCCCTTATTTTTCGATGCTACGCCCTTTTTTCGCCCTAATTATTTAAATGTGCCGAAAAACTACAGTTTTGAGAATTCAGCAAAAGAATGAAGAATGCAAATTCTTCCGGTTGTTACCAAATCCGTCCTTAATCAACGTAAATCAAAATCAAAGCTTAGGGATGGGGGCATAAATACCGTTACCTCGCGCACATAAAAGTTTAAGGAGGAGCCAGAGGATGTATAGAAACGGCTGCTATGACGCGTCCTGTGTGTGGGGTAAGCGAATTTTTTGTTGCATCACCAATTGTGTCTGTGGCCCGATCAGTTGCTTGTATTTTGGGGAAGGATGGGAGGAATCTTTGAAGGCGAATGTCGAAGTTCTGTTCGGTTAAATTTAATTGGTTTTTAAAGGAAAAAGTGTTACGCTCAGGGTATATTACAG